>VMDO01002155.1:0-80000 GCA_007922755.1 Pedetes capensis
CAACACCATTGGTTCCTCTTCATATGCAACCTCTTGGAATGGTTGGTCATCTACCAATTCTTTCTTGTATAATGACTCTGTGTACTCTTCCCATCTTCTTTTGATGTTTCCTGCATCATTTAATATTTTCCCTGTAGAATCTTTCACTACTGCCACTCAAGGCTTGAATTTTTTCTTCACTTCCTTAAGCTTGAGAAACACAGAGCGTGTTCTTCCCTTTTGGTTTTCTGCCTCCAGCTCCTTGCACATGTTATTATAATATTTGTTTTTGTCTTCTCCAGCTGCCTTCTGAAATCTTCTGTTTAGTTCCTTAACTTCATCATTTCTTCCTTTTGCTTTAGCTGCTCGACAATCAAGGGCAAGGTCCAGTGTCTCTTTTGACATGTAATTTGGTCTTTTCTTTTTTTCTTGTGTTTTTAGGAACTTTTTGCTTCCTTCTTGAATGATATCTTTTATGTCATGCCACAACTCTTCTGGTCTCCTATCATTTGTGTCTAATGCATTAAACCTATTTTTGAGGTGGTCTCTGAACTCAAGTGGGATATATTCAAGGTCATACCGTGGCTCTCATATACTTGTTCTAATTTTCTTCAGCTTCAGTTTGAACTTGCATATGAGAAGTTGATGGTCTGATCCACAGTCAGCACCTGGTCTTGTTTTGACATTTTGTATAGAGCTTTTCCATCGTCTCTTTCCACATATGTAGTCAATTTGATTCCTGTATGTTCCATCTGGTGAAGTCCATGTGTACAATCTCCATTTATGATGTTGAAAAAATGTATTTGTAATGAAAAGGTCATTGGTCTGACAAAATTCTATCATGCGATCTCCAGCTTCGTTTCTGTCACCAAGACCATATTTTCCAACTACTGGGCCTTCTTGTTTGTTTCCAACCTTTGCATTCCAGTCACCTGTGATTATCAGTATGTCTTGATTGCATGTTTGATCTATGTCAGATTGCAGAAGCTGATAAAAGTCTTCCCTTTCTTCATTTGTGGCCCTAGTGGTGGGTACATAAATTTGAATAATATTCATATTAACTGTTCTTCCTTGTAGGCATATGGATATTATTCTATCACTGACAACATTGTATTTCAGGACAGATCTTGAAATGTCTTTTTTGATGATGAATGCAACCCCATTTCTCTTTAGTTTATCATTCTCAGCATAGTAGACCATATGATTGTCTGACTCAAAATGGCCTGTGCCAGTCCATTTTAGCTCACTGGTGCCTAGAATGTCAATGTTTATGAGCTCCATTTCTCTTTTAACAATTTCTAATTTGCCTAGATTCATACTATGTATATTCCATGTTCCAATTATTAATGGATGTTTACAGTTGTTTCTCCTCATTTTGAGTCATGCCACATCAGCAAGCTGAGCACCCTGGGGCTTTACTCCATTTCCGTCATCATGGTAGACTCTACTTTGAGGAGGCAACTCTTCCCCAGTAGTCTTTTGAGTGCCTTCCAACCTGGGGGGCTCATTTTCTGGCACTATATCTGACAGTGTTTCTTCACTATTCATAGGGTTTTCAATGGCTAGTTGTTTTGGGAGTGGCTCGCCAGGTCCTACTCCCTAGTCTGTCTTAGTCTGGAAGCTCAGCTGAAAACCTGTCCACCATGGGTAACCTTGCTCATGTCTGAGGTTACAGCAGCAGAGCTCTCAGCCTCATCGCAACACACAAGCCCCCACAGTGCAGCAAACTGACAGATGTTGTGGTGGCACACGCCAGTGAACAAGGAGGCTGAGACAGGAGGATCACGAGTTCGAGGCCAGCTTGGGCTACACACTCTTTTAAGATAGTTGCCTTAATACTCTGGTTTCTCTTCAGACTATCAATCTTTTGTCTTTTAAAACAATTGGTTCACTTAATTCACCTACAGTAATCACTTCTCAGTGTGCAACTGTCTCCATCGAGCTTTTCTTTTGCATGAAACCTTAAGTCTAGGGAGAATTTTATCCCCTGTATAGAAATTGCAAGGCATTCCTATTGAGGATATTAAAAAAGGAGAGAGGAGGAGGAGGAGGAGGTAGGGTGGAGAAAACAGAAGCCAAGTCATTTGGAGAGCAGGAGGGGAGAGTTGTGCAGAAACCAGAGGAGGGGTCAGGAGCGCGCAGGAGAAAGTCCTGTAGGGAAGAAGATGTGATTTGCTTCTGCCTGGGTCTCTGGCACAGACTTGTGTGTCTTGCTGATTCTTAGCTAGAGCAGCACTCATGTTAGAGGGAGGACTACATGAGGCAAAAAAGTCTTCACATTCTGGTTTTTAAAACCATGGGGAAGAAAGAACCCAGCAAGGTTCTAACAAAGGAGAAAGATAAAACTATTATTCATTTATTACAAATTTAGGATAGAAAACTTCGTTGATGTTATTATCTTGGTTTAGCGTGCTGTCTTTTTTTTTTTTTTTTTGTCTAGTAAAAGTAAACCTTTGTAAGGGTTTCATATGTGTCCTTTCCAAGATTTCTCTCTTACTTTGGTCATTATAACCTATTTGCCCTTTAGAATATAATGATTGTACCACAGGGGTATTTAAGGGACTGGTAGAGTTTTTTTGTTTGTTAGGGATTTAATTTCAGCTCAGTTTGCATATGTGAACAGAGCCTTAATCTAAACCACAATGTTGAGTGCCTACTCTGTAATAGGTGTCCAGTAGAGTGTTTCTCTTCCATGTACCACCAAAAGATGAAACAAAACAAAAATTTAGCAGCTACTACACAGGGTGCATTCTTTCATACACAATGCTGTGTTAGGTCTTAGCTTAAACCGGGGACACATACCATATAAATGGAGGTCTGACTGACCTCTGTTACCTGTCACTTTGATGATGATGGTAATGATGCCAGATAACATTTATTGGGTGCTTACTAGGTGCCAGGCACTGCTTTATTATCACAGGTAATCTTATAAACAACCTTATCTAGGTTGACTCATTAGCAACGGGTTAAATCACTCAAAATAGCCAAACTATGTACAAACAAAGAGTGGCTTTTTAAAACTGGCTTTTTTCTCTACTTAAAGTTTACAAGACATGTCATGGGAGGAGGAGGAGATTGTGAAAATATGGATTCATGGATGTGTGGTGAAATATATCTTACATACAGAAGATGAAGAGCAAAATATGTTTAAGAGGTGTCTTGTCTGTATTTTGTCCATTTGTTAAAATATACAGCAAACATTTTACTGTGATAGAATTATGCTTCACTTTTCATACTTGTGAAGAATTATTTTTGAATTATAATTCAGTCATGTCATATATTTTATGTTGTTGTTGTTGTTGTTGTTAGGTGCCATCGAGTCGGTATCCGACTCATAGCAACCCTCATAGGGTTTTCAATGGCTGACTGTTTCGGGATTGCCTTGGGAGTGGATTGCCAGGTCCTTCTCCCATTTTTGTGGTGCTGGGAATTGATCTCAGGACCTCAGAGACTGCAGTGCACTGCTCTACTAACTGAGCTAAATCCCAGCCCCATATTTTATATAAAGTCAGGTTATTCTTCCAGCAAATAGTAAATATTTGCTTGCATTTATAAGTCATCTGAAGGAGATACAAAATAATGACTCATGTAAAGGCCAGGGTGCAGTATTGAGCCCTGCAATTTGGTTTCTTGCTACTTTCTTTTTCCACTTGATGTTCTTTCCTTTCCTTTTCTCTGGATATTAGAGAACATGCACATTTTAGCATTTGTAACTACCTGTTTTCTCCAGTTGAGCTATAGATGACAAGGGTCCCCCTTTCAAGTGCGCCATATTGCCTTTTCCACAATGGAGAAACATCCAAGTGTGGCACTTTGCAAGCTCATATTATCATAGGGCCCAACCTGCCTGTATTGTCCGTGTACCACCATGGCTTGTGCATTGTATATTTGGTTTGGAGTTGCTTCAATTTTCCAAAGACATAGTGGATTTGTAAAAACAGATCATTCATGATAACCCCAAAACACTTATGTCTGAAATATTGGGTGGACGCAGCAGTTAGGATATTTTTTTTTCCCCGACAGTTGTCTGTTCTTTAAAGGCATGGCTGTCTAGTTGCCACCGGATTGAATGCTTCTGAAGATTAGCCTCTCATTGTTTGAATGTTTTCCTAGTACCGATGTCATAAAGCATCTTCATACTTCACAGCTGAGATCCTGCCTTCTAGAATAAAAAAAAAAAAAAAAACCTCAGGCTAATCATAACAATTAGCTAATGTGTCAACAATTAGCACTTTCCATCAACCTGTTCTGAAAGGAGACTCCTCTTATCCACTCACAGACAAAAATGCAATGATGTAGTTAAGAAAAGCACTGGAATTGGCTCCTAGAGTCCCCAGCTTGAGCCAACTAAATCCCCAGGGCATTGTTTACAGTGATTATTCTGCCATTATGATGTTATTGCATAGGCGGAGGGGGGGATCTGTACGCTCAAAATAAGTCCAGTTCTTTTTTTCTTCTTCTAAAAGACAAAACAATATATTAAAAGAAAACAATCCCTTTTTTGGCTGCTTTGGAAAAGTGGAATAAAAACCACTGTGAAAGTCCAGCCAGTTACAGTACTTTAGTGTTTAACTGGTAAATATTTTAAAAAGGGGTATATTTAATATTTTACTATTTGGAAAAATTTCAGTGTGTTTCAGGTCCAGCCCAACTCAATCAATGTAAGATTTCAGAGGTCTCCAGTGGGGATTTCTTTACAATGGATACATTATGTTCTGTGGCCATCTATACCACTGCTTGGTCGAAATATGTTTTAAAATCTTTTATATAATCCTTCTAGTAGTACAAGAACATTTATACTGCACCTTTTATAAAGAACCAACAGTACTTTACACAGGCCCATATATCTATGTAAATACCATGGATTTGTCTTTAAAACAGTCTTAAAACAACTTGTAAATCCCAGGTAGCATCTCGGAATTCTGAAGGTAGGAAGGTTTTTAAGTAAAACTGGGATTGCCTTTCAGGCAGCTCCGTGGGTCCTTGCAGGCTGCCATCAGCACAGAGGCTGCTGAGCGGATAGAGATGTATGTACTGGCCTGGCAAAGTGGCCGACCTGGTGCCAGGGCGCTCTCAATGACTGGGGGAACGGCGGGAATAACAGGGCTCTGAATGGCAGCTGGGGCTGCTGCTCTAGAACAGGGAGGGGAAGGAGGAGCTGAGTGGCCCTCTGCCATTGAGTCTTGGCGTGGTGGTTGAGGGTCTGTTCCTGTGAGAGAGATGACAAGGAAGCACCTTGGAGCCACCTGCAGCTGGAAACAAAAGCAAGCATTTGGGCTTTTGCAAAAAGCAGAAGCTGGCATCCCTTCAAGTTAGGGCTTCCCAGAGGGCCTGGGGAGCCCGGAGTGGGCTGGCTGGCTGGCTGGGGAAAGGTTACAACAACAGTTGTTTTTCTCTGGCACTTTAGGAAGCTGGTTGCTGTCAAGGTGTCATACATATTTGATAGACAAGAAGGAAAGCAGACTTTTCTTTTTTTCTTAATTTACGCAAGAACAGTTCTCAACACACCTCCCTTTCTGTGCTTCGTACCCGTGGAGTTCTAAAGCCTTGCTTCTTGGGCTGGTGGCACCAGTACCCTTTGGGAGCTTACTAGGACAGTAGGTTCCCAGGCCAGCATTCTTAAAAAAATTAATAACTGTTGGTGGGGTACAGAGTAGTAGTCTTTTGCTTGATCCATTATGTAACTGTGAAATCGCTGTTGCTTACACATTCATCAACTTACCTATTTTACAGAACTGTTTAAACTAAAGGAAAGTAGAAAAAAGGTAGAAATTTTGATAAGTAGGTGGTGAAATCATATGGGGCTGGGGTTTAGCTCAGTTGGTAGAGCGCCGCTCTGTACTCTCTGAAGTCCTAGGTTTGATCCCCAGCTCGATGAATATGGGAGAAGAATGTGGAAATCCACTTCTGAAGCAATCCCCAGTCAGTCATTGAAAACCCTATGAGGGTTGCTATGAGTCGGCCCAACTCAATAGCACCTAAGAACATCAACAAAAGTCATATGCAATCATGGGTTATAATCTCATTGATGTTTTTTCCTTTCCCCTATTTTTTTCCTGTGTATTCTTATAGCCTCATCACATATTTTGAGATTTTCCTCTCCCCTTTTACCCCTCTACATTATTTCCCCTCCCCTGTACCCCTTCCCCAGCCTCTGTTCCTACCCACTGATCCCCCTTCTTTCTACTCTGCTTATATTTTCCCTTCTTAGATAAGTATGATTGTTCATTTTTATATATCTATACATGTACGGGGGCTGGAATTTAGCTCAGTTGGTAGAGCACTGCGCTGCAGTCTCTGAGGTCCTGAGTTCAATTCCCAGCACCGCAAAAATGGGAGAAGGACCTGGCAATCCACTCCCAAGGCAATCCTGAAACAGTCAGCCATTGAAAACCCTATGAGGGTCCGACTATGAGTCGGATACCGACTCGACGGCACCTAACAACAACAACAACAAGTAAGGAGGAGCATCAGATGGATGGCTGGGGTGGAGGAGGTCTCCAAAGTCATGGGCTGGGATTTAGCTCAGTTGATAGAGTGCTGCTCTGCAGTCTCTGAGGTCCCGAGTTTGATTCCCTGCACCACAGAAACAGGAGAAAGATGTGGCAACCCACTCCCGAGGCAATCCTGAAACAATCAGCCATTGAAAAACCTATAAGGATTGCTATGAGTCGGACATGACTCGATGGCACCTAACAACAACAATACATGTACAGTTTTGTTTCTTCCTTTAAGTTAGATTCAGCTCCTACATATGAGTAACATGGTATTTCTCTTTGGGGACTGGGTTAGTTTGCTTAAGATGTTTTTCAGTTCCATCCAGTCTGGTGCAAATGACATAATGTCATTCTTCTTTATTGCTGAGTAATGTTCCATTGTGTATATACACTATAATTTTTCAATATACTCCTCTGTTGATGGACATATTGGTTGATTCCATACCCTTGTGATTATGAAGAGTGCTGCATTAAATATGGAAGTGCAGGTGTCCATGTGGTATGACTTATCTTTCTTTGAGTATATTCCCAGGAGTAGTATAGCTAGGTCATATGGCAGTTCTGTTCTTAGTTTTCTAAGGTACCTCCATAATGATTGCCAAAGTAGTTGAAGTAATTTACAGTCCCACCGGCAGTGTAAAAGTATTGCATTTTCTCTATATCCCTGCCAGTGCTTGTTATTATTTGCTTTGTTAATCTTCAGGCCAGCATTTTTAACAAGAACCCCAACTAATTTTAATGCACGTTACAGCTTGTGGACCACACCTTTAAAAGATGTCATAGAATGGCTTTGTTCATTTATTTTTCAATTCATATGATCAGTAAAAATTTACTGAGGATGTGCCCTTGAGGAAGATAGTGCCCTGTCTCTGAAGGGCTCCCCAGTATAGTGATGGAGACAGACAGCAAGAAGGAAGTCCCTGTGGAAGAGATGTGCTCAGACTTGTTTGACTGCAGAGAAGGGAGTGTCTTTAACTTTGCCTGTAGATCTCCCATAGGCTTCATAGAGGTTAAATCTGAGTGTTAGATCTTTGTAGGAAGTGCAAGGATATCAGAGAGGAAGGCTGGGACATGCAGGGGAGAATTTAGCCAGGGAACATAGAAGAACTTATTGTGAACAGAAACTGGGAAGGCAGTTCCAGAATCCTCTCTTTTACACTCTTCTGGCTCTATTTTTTCTTTACAACACTTACGTAGCTATGGTTGCATATTTGTGACTGTTCACTTGACTGTCAGAGGGCAAGGGGGCTAGCTATGCAGGATCTTGAAGGCTCTGCTAAGGGCTTGGGTTTTTATTCGGAGAGGCTTGAGGAGTCATTGATGGGTTTCTACAGGAAAAGCGCTGTGATCTATGTTTTTAAAAGTTCACTCTGGCTGTGGTGTGGGGAGTGGCTCTGGAGAGATAGGTTGTGAGTTCTTCCAGTATCCGAGACAGTGACTGGATCTTTGGACTGCAGGTAATGGAAACTGAGAGAAGTGGAAGAGCTCACAACACAGGGCACAACATCTTGGTGAGTGTTCAGTATGGAGAGAGGGAGAAAGGGTGTTCCGGCTAGTGCAGGTGGTGATGGTCACATTGACGAACATCAGTAGCACTGGGAGAGGATCAGCATGATGGGGACATGCTGAATTTAGCACTGGGGAGGCGGTGTCTGGGACACATTTGACAGGAGCTCAGAGGAGACTCTATAATGTAAGGAGGAGTAGAGAATTTGTAGGACTTGGTGGATGTTCAGTGGGAGTTTTAGAAACTGAGATCCTTTGAGGAAGGTCTAGAGGAATAAGGGCTGTTTATTATTTGTGCCTCTGTTTCCCCCTTTAACTTTTTTTTATTGTTGTGTTGTTGTTGTTAGGTGCCATTGAGTCGGTATCCAACTCATAGTGACCCTCATAGGGTTTTCAATGGCTGACTGTTTCGGGATTGCCTTGGGAGTGGATTGCCAGGCCCTTCTCCCATTTTTGCAGTGCTGGAAATTGAACTCAGGACCTCAGAGACTGCAGCGCAGTGCTCTACCAACTGAGCTACATCCCAGCCCACTTTTTTTATTAGTAATTTTTAATGTACAACCTGATGGGTCTCCTTATGACATTTCCATCCATCCATGCATTTCATTATACATTGCTCAGGTTCACTTCCTCCTCACCCCCTCATAATCCCCTCTGGTGAGGATGCATAGGCAAATAGTCATTTGAGAAGAAACCAGATCAACCAGAAGTTGGCTTGATTCTACTGAAGATTACTAAAATATGGGGTCTGGGATCAAGTGAGATGGTTAAAACTCATCTGTCAATATTCTTAAAGAACAGGGATCTGTATTGTATTTCTTTGATGGACAATCTTCATGTGTGGATAGAGGAATCAATGAAATGGTTCATCAAGGTGTCCTCCTTTTCTGCAATTTTGTGAGTCTGAAGTATTTTCTTCAGTAAAAGTGAAAATTCTACAATAAATGTCTTGAGACTTGTCTGTGCTATAAGTGAACTTATAGAACATATAGCCAAAGCCACTCTTCTCTGACTATGACATGTAAGGACTCTGTCCTTCTCTTGCTTTGGCTAAAAATTGAACAGTGCTGTTTTTTGTGGGGTATCAAGACAGAATTCTATTTTTTTCCCTATAGTTCTGGGAATCAAACCCTGGGCCTTGTGCATACTAAGCAAGTGCTTTGCCACTGAGTTATACCCCTAGCCCTGATTTTAGATGTAGAATTTTTACAACAGTGGGAGGGAAACCCAGACTCAACAACCATTCTTGTTGGAAGAAGTCCATTGCTCTGTAGTTGAGTAAGCTTAAGTTCAGAGAGGGGTCATAATTTGCTAAAAGTTGCAGAGCCAGTTGACAGAAGGTTGTCTTCCAATCCATACTGTTTTATACTATGGTAGCTTTTTTTCTTTTAGGATTTCAAAGATATTAAATGTTACAATCTGTCTGCTTTGAAAATTGAAGATGGAGGTTTATAGTTACTTCTCTTAGCTTAGTCATCAAACCAGAAATGAATTCTGTGTCCTTCTAATCTGCTATTTATACACAAAAAACTGGTATGAGGTTTTAAGGGCTTATTCAGTGAACTAATATTGTCATAGCATTAAGAGAATTTTGGGTTGCCACACATAAAGTACACTTTGAGCCTCACCAGAAGAGCAAGTGAATAATTTAGGCAAGAGTAGAACCCACCAGTTAGAGTAAGTGAGAAACAAATTGGGCAGTAAGAGATTTTTATTCCAAGTTTTATTTAGCTGGCAGTTACAACTATGTGACAGGGACAAAGGAATTGCTGAATCTTAGTAGAGAGTTGTCTAAAGGGTGGTCCCCAGCTCACCAATCATCTGTTGTTGTTGTTAGGTGCCGCCAAGTCATGTCTGACTTATAGCAATCCTCATAGGGTTTTCAATGGCTGACTGTTTTGGGATTGCCTCAGGAGTGGATTGCCATGTCCTTCTCCCATTTTTGTGGTGTTGGGAATCGAACTTGGGACCTCCGAGACTGCAGAGTGGCTGAGCTCACCAATCATCTAGAATACTTCAATTCAGTGCTGATGCCTAGACCCCATTTCCCTTCAATTAAGTCAGAATTTCTAAGGGTGAGGCTCCAGGTATCATTATTCTTAAAAAGCTTCCTTGTTGTTGTTGGTACCCTCAAGTTGGATCCAACTCATAGCAATCCTCATAGGGTTTTTAATGGCTAATAGTGACCCTCATAGGGTTTTTGATGGCTGATTGCTTTGGGAGTGGATTGCCATGTCCTTCTCCCATTTTTGCAGTGCTGAGGATTGAACCCTGGTCCTCAGAGAGTGCAGGGCAGCACTCTACCAACTGAGCTAAACTCCAGTCCAAAAAGTTTCCTTGTTCTTGTTAGGTGCTGTTGAGTTGTGTCCGACTCATAGCAACCCTTATAGGGTTTTCAATGGCTGTTTTGGGATTGTCTTGGGAGTAGATTACCATGTCCTTCTCCCATTTTTGCAGTGCTGGGAATTGAACTCAGGACCTCAGAGACTGCAGAGTGTTGCTCTATCAACTGAGCTATATCCCAGCTCAAAAAGCTTCCTAGATAATGCAAACATGTAGCCACAGCAGAGAACCTTTGGTAGGTCATACATACTTGTCCACGTAGAATTTGGGGCAATTTGTTCTAAAATTATGAAACTGATAGAAGTAGGTCTGTGAATAATTATGTTCTTAAATCCTGTTCTTGTTAGTTCTGCCAGTTGAGCCCAAATATCTTTGTACTCATTTTGTTTTTTATTGTTTAAATGTTTTTATATAAAAAGCATTTCAATTAACTTGAAATTCTTTAATTCCTTGGGTAGAGTTTTCTGTGTGTGTATGTTCCACTAATCAGGTCACATCAGTATAGCTACCAGGCTCAATTTTTGGCTTTATAAGCACTCTATATTAAACCAGGAGCTGGGACTTAGCTCAGTTGGTAGAGCACTGCTCTGCAGTCTCTGAGGTCCCGAGTTTGATTCCCAGCTCTAAAAATGGGAGAAGGATATGGCAATCCACTCCTGAGGCAATCTCTAAACAGTCAGCCACTGAAAACCTGATGAGGGTCACTATGAGTTGGACTCGACTGGATGGCACCTAACAACAACAACATATTAAAAAACGGTGAAGTACCCAAATCGTGAAGACCTAGAAGAGACAAACTTCAGTCTCTCAATAATAATGTACTGGCAAGTTCTTAGCTAGTACGTTTGTCAACAAGCACTTTTGTCAACAAAGCATACTTAGGAGATTAGAAACCTCAGGAAACCTTTCATCTTCTTATTTCTCTACACCTACAGGTCAGTGTCCTATGGTAAAGGTGTTTGCTTTTGACCCATTCCAAAATATCTACCCAATGGATGATAAAACACAAAGAGGGCCTCACTGTGAAGGCATTTCTATCACTGGATGCCTAGGTTAGAGCTCCAGGCTGGTGCGCTAGCATGCCACAGACTGAAATGATAAATTTCACTGTATTTGCTGGACATGTCCTGAACATGCAATTATTTTAGAAGATGTCCCATGGAGAAATCATTCTTCTTCACAGGTATAGTTTGAATAATTGCTTTATGTCTTTGGTATTGAGGTCTCTAGAAATATTTGTGTGGACTCTCCTCCTCTTAGGAACTGCAGGGGACCAATGACTGGAGGACCCAGCGGACAGGGTAGAGGCATTAGGGCTACAAATATCTGGATAAGAATTCCCACTTTGCTCCTCAGTAGTTGTGGGATCTTGGGTGCCAGCAACAGCTTCTCAGAGCCTCAATTTCTCCATCTAAAATAATGGGTGTAGCAACAAACACAGTAGCCCACTCAGAGGATTGTGAGATTGAAAATAATATTAGGAATATTGAGTGTGAGGCATCCGATAGTTCCTGTGTATAGTGGCAAGTCAAATTTGTACCTGCTGCTTCTATTCCTTTGTTGTTGTTAGGTGCCTACTCATAGCGTCCCTTCCTATAATAGGGGAAACGCTATTGTCATTATTGTTAGTGCTTCCCTGCTGTTCATAGGGTTTTCAGTGACTGATTGGCTTTTGGGAGTGGGTTGCTGGGTCCTTTTCCCAAGTCTACAGCACCTGGTGTTCCCAGGTGGTCTCCCATGTAAGTACTAACCAGGCCCGGTCCTGCTTAGCTTCTTAGATCTGATGGGATTGGATGCCACAGGGCTACAGCTGCAGGCCTCTATTCCTTTAGTCACTACCTTCTAGGCCATTTCTGTTTTGGTCAAGGTTAAAACTGCGTAGAGCTGAGGCCTTGAAGCATGAGTATGGACAAGAAGCCCATCTCTAAAATGGCAGCTGAAAGTGGTCAATTAAGTCACAGATGCGATTGTGGATTTATTCCTGTGAAAGTCATCCTGGTATGTGCGTGTGTGCAAACGTGTGTGTGTGTGTGTGTGTGTTTAACAACCCCTGCCTCTAGGACTCAGGCTCAGCTTATCCTTCTGGAAAGAAGTCTCACTACCCAGCTAGGGGCCAGACTTGGCATGTTGAAGTGTAGGAAGTTCAGCCTCCAGGTCTGCTTGTCCTTGCCAGGGTCTGATGACGCCAAGCCCACAGAGAGGGAGCGAGTTGCCCACTTCCTTAGTAGTGAAAGTGGGTGGAGTACACTGATGATCTGAAGGCACACCAAAAGATGAGAAAGAAAAAAAAAGAAAAGGTACTTAACAAACAACTCCCAACCCAGTAGCTTTCACATGAGCCGTGGTGCTAATCCTAAAATAAATACTATTTTGTCGTTCTTTATCAAAGGCAAGGCCAGTGGTAGCAGCTCCTGATCTGGTTTTCACTAGAGAGCGTTGGGTTTGTCCTACCTGGGGACATTGCAGTCTGGCTTTTCTTAGGAAATTCCAGAGAGACGACCAAAACAAGGCAAGAGGGCATATGGCTGAATCGGAACTCCTGTTGAGAGGCGGGTGCTTCGGAAAGCATGGACTGTTATTAAATGAAATAGTGCCTAGCACAGCACCTGCACTGAACTCCATATTACTTACTATGTAGTGATTACCCTCCATATTACTTATCATATAGAGGGTAATCTGCATATCTGACACATAGTATTGCTTTTAATTCTCACAATAGCCCTTTTAGAACCTATCTTTATGAGATCCAGAGATATTAAGTAACTCAAAAGTCACATAGCTGTGTTATTCAAAGTCTATTCATTCTCCGTCTATTCAATCAGTGTTTATTGAGCATCTACAGCACGTCAGGCTCTGTGGGAGCTGGGGATAAGCATGACCTAAGCACACACAGTTCCTCCTCCAACAGCATTGTAATCTGGATGAGATGGGCTATAAACAAGGAAATGAACGTGATGGGTGCTATTGAGGACAACAGGAGAGGGAGGAGGGAGGGAGATGCCATGGCCAGGGTAGGGGATGCTACTTCAGGCTAGGGAAAAACTTGATCACTGGAGTACACTCCCAGCCCCTTGGAGTGCTATTTCATATGTGGTAGAGGAAGGCCTTTCTAGTGAGTCCTTTCCTCTGGAATGACCTTAGGATGAGGAGGAGGCCGTGAAGATAGGTGTGTGAGAGAAAGATTGAGGCTGCAGATGCCTAGATGCATTCTCTTTCATTTATACCTATCCGAAAAATTTTTTTTTCTTTCTTTCTTTTTTTTTTTTGGTGGTACCAGGGAGTTGAATCCAGGGCCTTGCACATACTTTGCAAGCACTCTACTGCTGAGCTGCACCCTCAGAAACCCCTTTTAAAATTTTTATCTTGAGACAGGGTCTTGTTAAATTACGCAGGCTGTCTCTGGCCTCGAACTTGTGATTCTCCTGCCTCTGCCTCCTGTTGCTGGGATTACAGGTGTGTGCCACTGCGCTGGGCTCTGGAAATTTTCTATGGATCTGGAATTAAATATAGAACCAGGGTGAACTCTCCCAGATGGTGGTATATGAACAGTTATTAGAAAAGATAGGAATCTTGGAAGCAAGTGGAGGGAATATTTATTTCTACTAGAGATGATTCTTTTTGGTACTGGAATATTCACATATACCTTCCTGTTTGTCTGAGTTCTGCATCAGCTGGGGTTCTGTAAATGAGGAGTGGATATGGTTAGGGAAAAGGTTGATAGTGGCTCACACATACCCTCCAGGGGGGCACAGGCAGTGAGGGGAGCTGGCTCAGAATGCAGATGGCTTTACCTGTGGCTCTTCCAACTCCTGGAGTGTAACCCATGAGTGTTCATCTGTACCAAGTCTCCACTCTGGCAGTTTCTAGATGGGCACTGTCCTGTCAAATCAAACTTCTGCTCCCGGGAGTGAGGAAAGAAAGAGTTGGGGACAATGAGATTCTACTTCAGGACTAGATCTGAAGTTGCTTAGGTCAATTCTTGTCCTGCCCATTGGCCAGTACTTGGTCACACTTGGAGGGAGCAGACTAAAGGCACAGACTCTGGAGTCAGATTATTGGAGTTTACACCCTAGCTCTGCCAGTTGGGCAGGTTAAATAACCTATCAATTCCTCAGCTTCCTCTTTTTCACCCCTTTTATTAGTAATTTTAAAAGTTAGCATACAAATTAATGGGTTTCATTATGACATTTCCATACCTCAATCTCCTCTTCTGTAAAATGGGGATGATAAGAACAGCACCTGAAGCCGGGCACTGTGATGCACACCTGTAATCTGAGCTATTCTGGAGGCAGATGCGGGAGGATCATGAGTTCAAGACTGGAGGCAGCCTGTGCAACTGAGTGAGACCCTGTCTCAACATAAAAGAAAGAAAATGTTTGGGGGTGCAGCCCAATGGTAGAGTACTTGCCTGGCATGGGCAAGGCCTTGGGTTCAACCTCCAGTACTAAAAAACCAAAACCAACCAAACAAAAACAGCAGCTGGCTCGCAGAAGGAGGGCTATATGCGTCACTTTGTAGAGTCCCTCTAAGTGTGCCTGGCAAATACTAAGCACTAACTGCTTGTTTGTTATACAAATCTATAGCTCTGCAAGGCCACAAGGAAAAGTGGAAATTCAGTTTCTAGCTGGAGAGCCATGTGTCCTGTCAAATAAAACCCTGCAGGAATTTTGTTACTGAAAGGAAGCAGGGGAAAATGGATACAAGGTCTTAGGGCTATATCATTTTCATCCAAAATAATATCCTCTTGAGAGTAAAAGGATGCCACTGCTAATAACTGCACTGGGATACCAGGCATCAGCAGGAACTGTCCTGGAGACACTGGTATGTCTGGGCCCTTTATCCAGGGATGTTATTAGCTATCTCCACCAGACCATGTGTGGTTGGCCTATTTCACAAATTCTTTCCTTAAAAATTACAGCCTTAGAAGTTGACTTCTGTTTTCAGGAATGAATGGAGGGGAAAGTGGAAGGGATGATGAGGATTCATCCCATTTAAATTCTATCCCAAACTGCTTGGGCTCTTGGAAAAGTATATCAATTAATGCAATAAAGCTTGGTTAAAAGTGGACATGCGGGTAAATATCGACAAGACATTCACAGTGCTTAGCCCCCTCCTGGGTGCATACACAGGCACAAAAGGGAGACAGCATTCCTGGATATTTCTGGTGGACAATAGCCTCTGATGGATTGTGATTTGCATCCAACGGGAGAACTACATGTCAGTCTTCAAAATCAAACCTTTCTTTGGTGTGAGTGTCTTTGTTTCCATCCCTTCTTCTTCAAGTTTTCTTCGATATTAGCAAGTGGATTCCTATCAGCCTTCATAAGCTCTACTGTCTGCCAAGTTACTCTGAAATGTTCATAGACTCTAAAGAAAAATTAGCCTTGCTCGGGGACTTTGAGGGAGAGGGGCCTTCACTAAGTAATAAATCACCTGTTCAGGCTGGAGAGGGAGATGACCACCTACAGTGTGAATCACAGACAGAAGTCACAATCCTCGGTGAGGATCTTAGCCCAGGCTTTCTGAGAGAATATGTCCTGGCAGATAAGGCGAAACAAGTGAGAAATGAATATGAACCCTGTGCCCCTAACCACATAAGAAAATGTGAAAAAAAAATCAGCATTGGGTTGATAAGAGGAAAAATCATAGCCAACTGTAAAAATACATCCTCTACCTTACATACCCCCCTCCAAATAGACCCGTGCATTTCAACAAATGGTAAATAATGCTTAAAATGGCAGAAGCTAGAGTTGGGAAAATAAGAACCATGTGTTGGGAGAAGGAAAATCCAAAAGAGCATACATTTTCCGTCAACAATCCCCACCATAAATCGTAGCAATGCCACCATCACGACCCGGAGCCCACAGGGAAGAGACTGTTGTAAAAATGATAAATCAGAATCACTACACGCCAGGTCTTGATAAAACAAAGAAAGTTGATTCCAGAGTCTGATATATATCTATAATCACAGAGAAACAGAGCTTGATCAGCAAAGGGCCAAATGTGGAGAAATGCAAAGTTCAAAATCCAGTGGCTGCTTACTATTCCAACTGAGCGGAACATCGGATAATACAGTGGAAATTGATGACTCAGTGAGATTCAGCTATATTGCAGATTTCTTCTGAGAAAAGGAAAATATATATGCCAGAGTCTGTTCATCACATTTTTATGTATTCTTCCTATATAGAAACAAAAGAGACTATACTGTCTATAACACCATCATAAAATAGGGGTAACATATTTTCTGGGGGTTTGTCATTGTTTCCTTTAAGAAGCACAATCCACTACTCCCTTTAAGAAGAAGGCTAGTGTGTAGAAATGAGCCATAACTAGTGTGTTGCTTAAATGACTGCCCTAATTGCACACTCCCCAAAGACTCTCGTTGTTGTTAGGTGCTGTGGTGTCGGGTCTGACTCATAGTGACCCTCATAGGATTTTCAATGGCTGATTGTTTGGGGATTGCTTTAGGAGTGGATTGCCACATCCTTCTCCCATTTTTGCGGTGCTGGGGATTGAACCAGGGTCCTCAGAGAGTGCAGAGGAGCACTGTACCAACTGAACTAGACTCCAGGTCCCCAAAGACTCTCAGGTTCTATCGATCTGTGTGTGCTTGTGGGTAGAGGTTGGGAAGAGGGAGCAAGTGGGGTGACTGAGGTGCTAGAACTTAGAAATCACATTGAGGGTAGCTGGGCTTTGGGTTGAATAGCCTTGATCAGATTCTGACTTTAATCTCATGGCAACACTGAACTAGCTGCTCCCAGGGACTTTCAGAGACTATTTAGATGGCAGCAAGGTTTCCAGGAGGGAAGAGAGGAAATCCCCTGTACAAGTTTGTGAAGGTTTGAGTTACAAGGAGTTTTAGGCAAAGTGTTTACTAGAAGAGTCTTCTGACCCTGATGTGTCTGCAACACTGAGTCTCCGACCTTCCATTCTCCCAGCTGGCTTTGCTTGTGGTTTAGGAACTGACACCCAATAGTTTAGCATAGCTATTCCAGGATAGAGTTTGAGCCAGTGATTTCTCTCTGTGTCTATGTGACTCTTTTGTCTGGCTTCAGAGTGGTGATTCTCAAAGTGTGACCCTGGACCAGCAGTATCAGCACTGGCCTTACCCGGGGGAAACTTGTTAGCAATGCAGATTCTCAGGTTCTGCACCTACTTACCGAATTAGGAACTCTGTTGTTGTTGTTAGGTGCCGTCGAGTCGGTATCTGACTCATAGCGACCCTCATAGGGTTTTCAATGGCTGACTACTTCTGGGTTGCCTTGGGAGTGGATTGCCAGGTCCTTCTCCCATTTTTGTGGTGCTGGGAATTGAACTCGGGACCTCAGAGACTGCAGCACAGTGCTCTACCCACTGAGCCAAATCCCAGCCCTAGGAACTCTGAGGGTTGGATAATTTGGCAAGCTGTGTTTTAACAAGCTTTCATGCACAGTAACGTTTCATAACACTAGTCTAGGGGGGATGGCCTAGTAATTATTTTGGACTTCTATGTGATTCCCAAGCTGAGTTTGTGGTGTTTATTCTTGTACAATCACACTTGAGGGCATGCTCACTGAAAGTGAGGTAATCATCTCACTTTAAGATTTAAAAAAATAATCAGACTCAGAAGTTCAATATCATGCATCCAGCTGAGTGGCAAAGTCAGGATTGTGAACCTAGGTCTTTCTGATCCAAGACTTCTTTTTACTCTACCATGATGACTAGTTATGGCTCCAGATCTCTTCCTGACTGGTACAGAAAGGGGCCCAATTGGTTCTTCAATAACTTTAGAATGAATGGCCCCTTCTTAAGAAATAGACTAATCTCTTGTAGACTGTATAGATACAAGAGATTTAACATAAGTCACTGGTCTAAGCCATCTAATTTCTCTGAAGTTCAGTATTATCCCATTTGTAAAATGAGGGGAATTTCTTGTTTTTCTCATGAAGTTATGGACATGGTCAAATGAGGGAAAATAGAGGAAAGTGTTCTGGAACTCTAAATGCCCTTAAAATTTAGGGTCTTACTTTTGTTAATATAATGAGGAGCCAAAGATTGAAGATGGTTATTCATCATCAGGAATGTCTGCTCTCTGTTATAGGACTTTTTTTTTCCCCCCAGAGAGATCAGTAGCTTCATGGGGCAGTTTTCATTGTATTCAGGCACATTGCCAACCCTAGTAATAAGGACAGTGACTCTGGGATAAATTTGGGATTATGGATTATGTGTGACCAGGAGAGAGAGGTTGTGAAAAGCTGTCATGTCTGCTGGGGGTGGTGGGAGGTAAAGCATGTTATACCAGGGAGCATCCAACCCCAGAAAGAGCCTGCTGATGTGGGAGGGGACCCAGAGTGGATAATGGAAAGGTCTAGGAGACTTGAAGTGCTGCCAGCAAGGTGACACTTAGGTGTGGTAACCTTAGGGGGGCTGGGGTTTAGTTCAGTTCCTAGAGTGCTGCTCCACCCTCTCTGAGGACCCAGCTTCGATCTCCGGCACTGCTAAAATGGGAGAAGGACATGGCGATCCACTCCTGAAGCAATCCCAAAACAGTCAACCATGGAAAGCCCTATGAGGGTCGCTATGACCCAACTCGAGGGCACCTAACAACAATGAGAGCACCTAACAACAACAACCTTTAGGGGAGACAGTGTCATCCTGGGGGACAATTTGATGTCTTTTTCATGAGGGTAAACACTGGAGGGGTGGGAAGTGGACTGACAGAGCTGGTCACAAGGTCTGACTGGGAGATTTCCCACTTACCTGTGGGAACCCTAAAAATGAGATTCTGGGCAGCTTCAGAAATCAAGAGCCAAACTCAGAGCTGCACCAAGGCTTTGTTCCAGTCTCCACAGCCTCTGAATTTGGAATCATCTTTGTTTGTTTGTTTGCTGCTATTTACCTGGATTTTCAATAAATTATAGATAATATTTTTATTACTAAAAATATTACTCTGTATAGTACTGACATAGTCATTCCATGTACATTATACCATTTAATCCTTAGAATAATCCTTGTATTTTGGTGTTACAGATTGGGTACCCCTTATCCTAAATGCTTAGCATCAGAGGTATTTTGGAATTTGGAATATTTGTATATATACACAATGAGGTGTCTTGGGGATGGGACCCAAGTCTAAGCATAAAACATATTTATATTCCATCTATATATTTTTGCATGCCCTGAAAGTAATTTTATATCATATTTTAAATAATTCTGTGCATGAGGCTAAATTTCATGTTGTGGAATTTTCCACTTGTGATGGCAGGTCAGTGTTAAAAAATGTTTTGGATTTTAGAGCAATTTGGGCTCCAGATTTTCAGATTAAGGATGCTCAACCTGTGTTATTCTAATTTTGCAAAGGAAAAACTCTGGCCTCGAGAGGCTAATAACTCACCAACACTATAGTCAGTAAGTGGCAGAGCTGAGATCGGAATGCCAGCCTATCTGGGCACTTCCCCTTGCCCTCTGCCCTGCTGCTGTGCTGTGGACGCCATGCTGCAGTGGCTGGAACCAGCTCTGAATGTGCAGCTCTGACTGAGGCTCTTGATTTCTGAAGCTTCCCAGGATCTTATTTTGAGCTTCACAGGTGGCTGAGAGACTTCAGATTCGGACCTAGTGACCAGTTCTGTCAGTTCACTTCCCACCCCTCCAAATCCACTCTCCCTCCATCCTGAATTACTTCTCATCCTTCAAGCATGTCATACCCCTTAGTGATCTGACTGGATGCTTTTCCAAGTGTGACTTGAGATCTACCTGCTTGTTAAAGATGCAGATTCCAGGTCCCTGTGTTAGACCAACAGAACTAGAGTCTGGGAGTGAGGCCCAGGGATTTATTTTCCGAGAAGCACCCCCAAGTGCTGTTTATCAACGTGAAAAATTGCCAGGCACTGGTCTGCCTTGGCACCTATTCCGCTTCCTTTCCAGGAAGCTCTTCTTTCATTCCCTACTTTCTCTGCTCCTGCCTTTTCTTCCGTATGAACATCTTTAGGTATTCCCTCAGATGTGGTGTCCTTTGTGAAATTTCCTGTACCCCAGCAGAGTTAGCAATCTCTACGTTTGTTCTCCCTGCTGATTTGTTTCTGCCTGTTCATCATCTTTGCGTTGCATTTAAAAGGGTATCTGTCCTTCTCTCTATCTAGAATTCTTTGACAGCAGGACTTTTCCCTATTTATTCTTCTTCTTCTCTCTAGTGCCCATCACTGTGCCTGACATTGGATAGTTTCCACTACATGGTTGCATGTAGGGGGATGGAGATAATGCAGGCCAGTCTTATTTGGGTAATGGGCTAGCTCGAAGGGATCTTTGCTATGTTTGCTGTTTTTTGCTATATTTTGCTATATTTGCTGTTGGGTAAGTCTGGGCTCCATTCTAAGGGATGAAGCTAGCACTCATTTACTGTTATTTCAAGTGTGGAAATACCACCAAGCTATTTGCATGGATGCAGTTTGCTCTGGAAGAAGGGAAAGTTCCTGAATCAAATATAGAGAGAAAATTGGATGTGTTAATTATCTGGTTGTTGCTCATACCCCAAAACCTTTTAAGAAAAGTCTTCTGAGTTTTACCCATGGCCCCAACAGTTATGGGGGTCCTGATAGGAGTCCTAGTCTGGATGGTCCCTGCTGGACCATGAGCTTATTAGACCTCTGGCTTTGATTCTATGGCAGCTCCAACATTTGACTTGGGAGAGGAGACCCAGCCCATGACATGGTGTCTGGTTTGTGGAAATGTCAACTGAGTGTTTTGAAAACCTTACTTTCAATTTTTACTCAATTGCTTCATTTCTGGACCCCCCTACCTCCCCACTGTATTTATGCTATTATAAATTCTCCTGTGGCAATTCAGATGAAGAAAAGAAAAGAGTAAGGTTTGGGGTTTTTTAAAAAAGATTTTTTTTTGTTTACTGAGAACCATTAACAGAAGAAGCTATTAAAGACTGTCTGTTGTTACAGTCAAGTATGTGTGTATGCAGTTGTGGGGGGCTGAACCCAGGGCTACGTGCATACTTTGCAAGCACTCTACCACTGAGCTGCACCTCCACCCCTTCTTTATAAAGTTTTTTTTTTAATCTTTCATATGCTCTCATGTGGGAGCTGAATCTTAAAGGAAGAAAAAAGATCCTATGCATAAATTGATATATAAAAATGCACAGTTAAGCTTAGCAAAGAAGGGACAATATAAAGAGTTGAAAGGAGGAGGAAGGGAGCTAGCAAAGGGAAGCAAAGATTGCAGAAGGTGGGGTAGCAAGGAGAATCAATGTAGAGGGATAAAGGGGGAGAGGAAAATCTCAATGTAAACAATGCAACTTCATGAATACATGGGAAAAATAGGGGACCATAACCCAAATATGTATATGACTTTTCCTACATTAATCAAAAATTTCCATAAACCTCGTAAGTCCATAAAAGTGTACCCAAAAGTATATAACAGTTGCACAAAGGAAAAATCAAATGCTCCATTATTCTGTACCCCACCAACATTTACCTATAAAGGGGAAAATTATGTAGGCTGCCTCTGGCCTCGAACTTGCAATCCAAGTGTGGCTGCTGGGATTACAGGCAAGAGTTGCCTCACCAGGCCTGTTTCAGTCAAGTTTAAACAAGATATGTTACTGACATCAGTGGAAACCATAGCTTTCCCATGTCTGGGTAATTTCTTTCTGCCTTTGTTTGCCTGCATATGTTTTAAGACTTTCCAGAGTGTTTGTTTCTATTTAAGGCACGTCATCTGTGGAGTTCCAAAATACAAACCAGTTCTCTGAAATTTCTGATCAAGCTCACTTCTTAATATTAGGGAGTTTCAAATGCCTTCATAGCCACCCGGCCATCTACAAATAAATAAGTTCATTGAAGAAAGTAGCATAAGGAAGTTGTTTCAGTTACTCTTTCCATTTCATTCATTCACATCATCAGATTTCAAGATGATAAATATGGAAAGAGGGTGAGAACACTTTTTCAAAAAAGATATATTTTGAAACTTGGACCCAAGTTCAAACACTCAATTTAAGGGAGACTTATGATTCAAATATGAGTTATTGTCTTTGTCAATTTCCAGAATTTAAATTTATGTTGGGATAAAGCAAATTCAAGGCTACCTCGGGGCAACAATGGAGCACATTCTTCCCTTTGATTTACTTATTCTGTGAGTGGAGGCTCTTACGTTCTGGGTTTGAGACCACGGGCGCTAGTCCTGGGTGGACATGGGCATTAGAGTCTCAGGTTAGGATCGTGTCCCTGTGTCTCTCCTGGATCTGTGTTTGATCATAGGGCTGCATTTCTACCACCCGAAGTGGAAGTGATTCTGATTTGCAGCTCAAAATGTGCCTGACAAAGCCAAATGGCGAACATTTCCTTATTTAGGTTTTCTGGGTCATGTCTGAAGGGGTTTGCTTCAGAAACTAGACCACTTCCTAAAAGATGGAAGTCTGTGCCCATTAGGCAGCAGGCACTGAGGCGGCAAGTCATGGTATGTCCAGCTCCAGAGTGGAAGGCAAGCCATTTGTCGCAGTCATGGCAAAGTCACCCCACCCAACCGGTGGGCACACACCCAGCTCTGCCCACCAAATACTCACGGACAGACACCACACGTCAGTGAAGTCCTGAAGAAAGTCCTAAGCAGTGGAGGGAGGTGTTGACTCAGGGCCCTGCTGTCCTGCCCTTGTCTTGTCCTGCCCACCCATCTGTCCCCAGGGCCAACAGCAATGCGTCTTGCAGAGGAAGAGTGAAGAGCCAGTGGCACATGAATGCACGGGCCTGTGTGTCTCTTCCGCCCCAGGCACTTAGAGCTTCAGTCAATCTCTGGCACAAAGCTGCCTCTGTAGAAAAGATATTAAGAACAAAAAACAAACGGGAAGATCCAGGAGCAGGCGGCCAGAATTATGAAGAAAAACATTCAGAGGATGCCATGAAAAACATATGGGGATTGTAGAAAGCCCTGAAAAGAAAATGTTTAATTATGCGCCGTATGCAAAAGCCATCACGTTTGGATTAATACTGAAGCCTGAAACCGTGTGGGGCTTAAGTAGTCCACGGTGGAGCATCAATCTCTTTGCTCCTTTAAAAATAATGTTTTCCTTTCGCTGATGACAAATATCTTTCAGACTGTTGAGATCATGCAGCTATAGTGATACATGAATTCAAGGAAGTCCAAAGTCACTAACAAAGTTTCCAAATTAACTTTTCGAGGTCTTTGCATTACATTTCTTTCTTTTCCTGTTCTTCCTTTCTGTTCCCTCTAATTTCCCTCCTCGCCTAGGTGCCGCCCTGCCTTCTCTCCAGCCCTGTAAAGGTTGCCTATGCTGGTGGTGGGCCCTGCTTTAGTTCAGTTGGTAGAGTGCTGCGCTGCGCTCTCTGAGGCCCTGGGTTCAATCCCCAGCACCACAAAAATGGGAGAAGGACATGGCAGACCACTCCAGAAACAATCTGTCATTGAAAACCCTATGAATAGCAGAGAGGCACTGACATAGTGCCGGGCAAGGCACTGTGTTGGGGAGTGTTTTGTTCTGTTGTACATAGAGTCACTGTGAGTTGGGCCCGACTTGATGGCACCTAATAACAACAACATGCTCATGGCTGATCTATGAGCCTGGGAGGTTTCTTAGAAATATCCAGTTTTGAGAAAGTTTCTTAAGGCACTAATGATTCATTACTTTACTTTTAACTGCTAATCATTACAGTGATTTTGATTTCTATTCTGAAAAGCTCTCTTTAAAAGCCTGAAGATATATGGAGCTCTTCTCCCCTTTTAATAGCAATGTCCTCTCATCTGAATGTAATGTATTTTGGGATCACCACCATTGCCTTTAGGTCCTTGCAAACGTATAGAGTCACAATCTTATATGGCTTTGTATTTGCGTGAGAAATAATGTGGTGAGGAGGAAAAAAAAAATCAAACTTTATAGTAAGCAGGGATTCTGAACAAGTACACCGGACACATTCTGGTAAATATAAATCAAAATTACAAAAAGTAGGCAGGGCTTAGTTACTTGAGTAGTGAGATCACTTTATACTTAGGCAAGTTTACATATTGGAAAGGTAGATTTGTGGCTTCTCAGAATTGAAAAAAAAATATAGTGTGTGGAGGCAACACACACAGAGACACGGATAAAACAAATTGAATGAAAATGAGAATAATGGAAAGAGCAGGTTATGTACTTATTTGAAAATCTTCACTTATCTTAAGAAGATCAGACTGTGTTCTGCTGGTGCTATTTCACTTTGGGGAGTTTTATGGTCTTAAGCACTTGGGGTTTTGATCCTCATTTATTGGACCAGGCCTCCTTAAGTAAACATGTGGCTTATGAATCAGTGGACAGATTTGTTACTCACACTCGAATGTGTCAAAACGTTTTCCTAAGTGTCAGTTGGGCTTACTGCAATAAAAATGTAAAACTTCTCCTGCCCCCTTCACGTCTATCATTTTTTATATTACATATATGATTGAAAATTACAAACCACCAAGCCTGCAGTTATTTTTAATAAGATGGCAGGCTCTGGAAACCTGACTGGCCTAGGCAAATGCCTGTCTGGAAACAGGCCCACCCACCGTCCATTGTTGAAGTTTTGGGATTTAGGTGCATTGAACACACAGGAGTGATTGCAAAGCTAATCTGCTTGATTGTGGAATCCTGGGTCAACCATGGTTCCAGTGCTTTCCTCTAGTGTATTTGTTTTTGTGTAAGAAAACATTATTGCTATTGGTCAGCAGCCAACTACTTTTTACCAAGAGGTACCTGTTTCTGAGTTTATATAGGATAGGCTGGATTTATGTAATACAATAGGATCAATTTAATTATGCGTTTTTCCTTAAGTACAATGCTACCTGGAATTACTTCACTCCTTGATATATGCTCAATTTTGGGAGGCAAAACAAAACAAAAACACCGGGCCTGACTCAGGTTAGCTCTAAGGTATTTCATTACTTCAGTTTCTTCTAATATGCATTAAAGGCTGTATACTTTCAGCATGAAAACATGGCTGTTCTGAAGTCCCCACTCTGCTTGTTATTTACAATGTTTCCACACATTAGAATTACTACAAAAGATTTACTCATATAGCAGAGCATGTAAAATTCAAAATCAATAAAGTATATAAATTTTGCTTGTCTCCTGGAATTGATTCCTTACTCTAATAGCTCAATACTGTAATACTATATACTTTTTTATTTTTGATGACATTACTCAATAATAATCTCTGGACTTTGTTGCCATAGTTCTGGGGCAATTTGAAATGTCTGATGACAATATTCTTCACGGAGAGTTGAGGCCGTTGTTATTCCTTGTGAAACTTCTAAAAATGAATATGCAGATGACAATTGTTTGTCTCTGTGACGTTAGAAACCCAAATATTTTCTTTGGATGTGGGAAATATAGCGGAGCATTTGATTTTGTGGGAGAGCAGAGAAAGATTTGAATTCAGAATGTCTTAGTCGTGGTAATCTCATGATACGTCTTTTATTTTTAAACAAGAGGTATTTGGCTCAATTGTCTATAATTTACTAACATAAGAATCTTTCAGGCCATAGCTTTGCTTGGAGTTGGAAAATAAGGAACATGCTACGAGGCAGCAAATGTTGAAAAGATGAACATTGTCCATTCATACCCGATTTTTTATTCTCTACATGTGTTCACAAGGATATATTCTGCCTCATTTACAGAACTTTCTAGTGGTTTGTAGAGTGAAACAGAGCTTTCCTTAATAATTTAGAAATAAGGATAACTCACATTAAGAAAGCAGTGAACTACTCCTTATTCTTAAATTTGTCAAGAGTCATTTGTTGAATCGTGGTTAGTTAGTATCTGGGTCCCAGAGCTAAAAGCATTGGGTTGACCTTGGTTTCTTGAAATGCAAAATGTCAAATCCAAACATGCCCATGAAATCTAAACTCACTTTCATTTCCTAATGGCCACTCCCGGCTTGTGAGGAGCACAGACAGATGATTGCTTCCTTAAGCATGAAAACAGAAGAGCGTCCATGACTGCGCCGGGTATTTTTGCTTGCTAAACCGAGGCTTTCTAGCCAATCTCTTAACGTCTTCCTTCTCTTTTATTTGTTTAGTTTAGTGATTGACAGAGCACCCTCCAGAATGCCAGAGGATCTTGATTTGAATCCCAGCTCTTTTCCTCTGCTTTGTAACCTTGTGCAGCTCTTAATACAGAGTCTATACTTGTAAAGTGAGGATTAAGGACTTTGGCCCTACCTCACAGAGAAGTTGCAAAGTAAGCACAGTGCAGTCTGCAGAAAGCCTCTATAGTCTCAGTGGTTCAGTTTTTACATTCCCGTATTCTTCCCTATCTAGACAATATTTAGCTCCCTGAGAGAAATTCCTAATTGACAGATTTAGGGGAAAAGTAGCAAGATAATACAGAGTGCATAATTAATTGAATTTCAAATGAGCAAGAACACACACGCACACAGTTTAGTCAAGCATGACCCATACAATATTGGGGACACACTTGTAAAAAATGTTACTTGTTTATCTGAAAATCAAATTTAACTGAGAGCCTTGTATTTTTATTTGCTAGTTGGGCAACCCTCCCTGGGGATTCTGGCTAGAGTGTGTGTGTGTGTGTGTGTGTGTGTGTGTTACACATATATACACATACACATATATACACATACATACACACATACACATATACACACATACACACACATAAGGATACACATATATATACATTACATATATATATGTGTGTGTGTGTTATATAGATAGTAAACAGCCTAAAGGAGCTTGGGACTGGGTGCATAAAAGCTGTTAATGCTTTTACTTAATGCCTAAGAATGTAGTCTAATGTGGTAGCTGCAAGTATCTGGGCTTCCATTCTGCACATTTGCAGTACAGACCCCACTATGTGACCTCCAGACTGGCAAATCAAGCTGGGTTCACGTCTCTCCAGGAGCAGCTCTTCCCGAGGGTAGGTGTGCTGGTGAATTTCCCCTGGGATGCCATGGTGACTTGGACCGACATTGATCCTTCTGGGTCATGATTCCTCCCCTCTCTGGCAGAACCAGGCTGTAAAATCTGGACCAAGTGTGCTGAAGGACAAGACAGAGGACAGAGGCCCTTCCCAAGACATCTCCCTGTCGTTGACCTTCAGCACCCATGTGTCTGTGTGGTTCCTGCCGGTGTTTTGCCCGGGCCTGTCTGGGAGAGCAAATTGCTTTTGGATGCTTTTCTAGTTAGTACATTCATCATTAGATTTTATTGGTTAATTTTCTATAAAAAGAAAAGATAAAAGAGCTCAGCTAGGCTGACCTTAATTTTTTATTTTTTAAAATGATGACCATTATAATATAATATGGTATAATAATTAGCTCATGGTATCTATAATGGTGGGTAAGTCTTATGAGCAATAGTAATCAGGATTATTATCTTTTAGGTCTTCAAATGCTAGATCTGGCACTAAGTACTGGGAGTTTTACACATGTACAAAAGTGTGGAGCAATTTGTGTACACTGATTACTAATTCCATTCATTATTTCAGTGCACAACTTATAAAATCTGGCCAGTTGCTGTGTACTTGTCCTACACATCAGAAGATTGATCATATTATTTATGCTTTCTTTTGTATTTCTTCTGCATAATGGTTTATCCTAACCACACCTAGACTCTATACTGTTATCATACATTTTCCTCTTGCATTCACATGTATATGATCACATTTGTTGTTGTGACTCATAGCAACCCTATGTATAGCAGATAGAACATTATCTGATGCTATGCCATGCCTGGCACTATTGTCAGTGCTTGTCTGCTATTCATAGGATTTTCAATGGTTGATTGATTTGGGAGCGGGCTGCTGAGTCCTTTTCCTAAGCCTACAGCACTCAGGATTTCCAGGTGGTCTCCCATCCAAGTACTAACCAGGCCCAACCCTGCTTAGTTTCTGAGATCTGATGCCAGGGTGGTACGGCTGTAGACCCTATGATCACACGTAATCTTCCGTAAATACCCTGGATCAAGATACCAGGATTAATGTGAGAGGTGAGACCATCTGGTCATAGCTGAGTAGATCCTAGAAGGACTGATTTACTTTTCTGGGGTCATTTATCACATACCAGCTCTTAAGAGGTTAAACTTGATGTGCTTTGGAGCTATAGATATGATACCTATAAGCCATCGCAGATAAATGCTCACACTATCATAATTTCAGTAACAGGGCCAGCATAAACTTGGAATTCTTATGAACTCCACATAATTCTAAAGGCCAATCTAGAGTCCTCAGTGACATGGAGAAGTTGGTGCCCCTATCTGCAACTGGCCTTTTGGTTCCTTAAGAAAAGAAACCATAGCTTCTTAAGTTCAGAGATCATAGTTTCACTCATTTTTGTACAGTATCTGTTTTGCAGATATCTTTGAAACAGCTTGCTACTGGAAGCATGGAAGTGAAGCTGTGTGGTTTAATAAGGCTGCATTTATAGCTTCCATTTTCTCTCTCATAACAAAATGGTTGAACTTTTGCTTAACGTGTGTGTTTGTCATGTCAACAAAGATATTAAGGTACTATTTGAGCAGTCTTTCTCAAACTTTGGTGTGCATCAGAATTCCTAGAGTTCTTCCTAAAACACCAGATCCCTTGGGTCTCACCCACATAGTTTCTGACTTAGTGGGTCTAGGAAGTGGCCTGAGAGCATGAATTTCTAATGAGCTTCCAGGGGATGCAAAGCTGTACTGGTCTTAATCACACATCTCAGAGCAGTGACTACCACACATCTGAAGACATTAGGGTGTCTGCAGAAGTATGGGGACATTTTGGGAGAGCAATGTAACCGTATGAAATGGAACTTATAGATTGCTTTTCCAGTGAAAAAGCACATACTGTATTTTCTCATCCTTGGAAAGGCACACCAAAAAGTGTCCTTCCTCCAACAACAAAAGATGATCAGGTTCAGATCACACACCACATTTAATGATTACTTCCTAAGGGACAGGAATATAAAAATAATCAGCACATGCATCCTGAGCTTGAGAAACTCATAGTACTGTATTTTAAATGCCACAAGGTTCCAGGGAAAGTTGACAAGTTATGAACAACAGCTGTTTTTGACCCTCTGGCCCCAGGACTCTGGACTCAGCTGCCTGGGCCTTTATGACCCACTTATCCTTTCCTGCCAGAGTGGCCTCATCATTCCAGCCCCATCTGTCTTTGCAGACTTGACCACACTGCTTCTGTGATTCTTACTAGTACTAATAATGATCAATAGTGTCCCTTCCATTTGTTGAACTTCACCCATATGCCACACTCTGTGTATTATTTTAATGTCACAGCAATCCAGATGTTGGGTGATGTTTATCTCTGTCCAACATTTCAGTAAACTGAGCCTCAAGTGATTAGCTTACTTGACTAGAGTCACACAACTGGGGAGGGGGTAGAGCTGAGATTTAAAGCTTGTGTTTTGCGGGACATCTAAGCCATGAAGTCACTTTCACTTTCCACTTTTCTACATAGCAAGTCTTTTTTTTATAGATTAAGATTTTAAGTTTTTATAAAAATGGCTAGGCAACTGAGCAATACAGTCATTTAGATGGTGACCTGCATTTCTATTTGACAACATGGAAGAAGAAGGATAAAAGAACTAAAATGAGGAATGAAGTAATCCCATAGTTTTAAACAAATAGTGATATTTTATGTTTGAAAACATTGTATATTTACCAAGATGCTTTTATGTTAATGCCCTGACTTAATGATGTTAAAAGTTCCCTATTAATATTAGACAGGAAAGATATAGACCGCATATTCTTTTATGAGACAGTTGAGGCTTAGAGAATTTGTGGCTCAAAGCGATGGTGGAGCAGAGCTGGAGATCGGATCCCCCAATGCCCATTCCATGATCTTGGAAGCCTAAAGAGGAAGAGGTTGGGAAAATAATGTTGTTAGGTGCTGTTGAGGTCCAACTCATAGTGACCCTATGTACAACAGAGCGAAGCACTCCTTGACACTGTGCATGCCTGGCACTATGTCAGTGCTTCTCTGCTATTTATAGGGTTTTCAATGGTTGATTGTTTTGAGATAGGTGGAAATAAGTATATTGAGTCAGGACATACGTGTTTGCCAAAGATAAAACTGCAATTCAGATTTACTTCCAGCAGGTAACTGAGAGTACTGGGTCAGGTTTGGCTCCAGAAGTGCTGAATGCAGGGATTCAATTATGTCATTATGGCTCACATTCTCTTCCCATCTCTGCCTTTGGCTTTCTTCCATGTCAGTTATATTCTCAGGTCATCTCTCTTCTTGTTGAAAATCCTGGAAGCTCCTAGCTAGTAACAAGAAAATTCACAGTGGTTTCCATAGACATCTTGAGTGTAGATTTTAGATTTTAGCCTGGTTTTGGTGGCATGCCCTACCTTGAACCAGTTATAATGGCCAAGGGCTGACATGCTCCTATTGGCCGGGCTTGGGTTATGTGTTGTCTTCTGGAGTCTGGATAAGACAGGATAGAGTCAACCTCATCTGAAAGCCAGGTCTATGAAGGGGCAAGGGAAGCTTGCAATAGGAAAACAGCTACTTTTCTCAGAACAGAGAATAGATGCTGGGTAGTCAAAAATCATGAGTGTCCATTTCAGTGAGCAGCAGAAAAAATGGACAAAAGAATCTTCCTAAGGGTTTATTTATTTATTTATTTTTATTTATTTGTGGTCCTGGGGGTTGGACCCAGGGCCTCACGCTTGCATGCTCTGCAAGTGCTGGACCACTGAGCTGCACTTCCAGACCATTTTTTACTTTTTTTTGAGACAGGGTCTTGCTAAGCTATGCAGACTGCCTCTGGTCTTGAACTTGCAATCCTTCTGCCTCTGTCTCCTGAGCCACAGGGATTACAGGCATGCACCACCACACCTGGCGGCATTTGGTTTTTCAAATCCAAATTGCCTTGAACTGTTTCTCATCTGATTAAATGTGTGCTTTGGGGGTCAAGAAACTATGCTGCACATCTCTCTGCATCTTTCATTATGATAAGCTTCTCCTGAAAGTGGAATCTCTCCCAAAAGTCAGGTACTAAATTGTATTATTGTTTTGTTGTTAGATAGTGTGGAGTCGGTGTTCAACTCATAGTGCCCTAATGTACAACAGGCAAAACAGTATTGTCAGTGCTTCTCTGCTATTCATAGGGTTTTCAATGGCTGATATATTTTTTTTTTGGGGGGGGAGAGTGCATTGCTAGGTCCTTCCCCCAAGCCTACAGCCCTTGATGTTCCCAGGTAGTCTCCCATCCAAGTACTAACCAAGCCTGACCCTGCTTAGCTTCTGAGTTCTGATGGGATTGGATGCCATGGTGGCACAGTTGCAGGTACTAAATGTACAGAGTACAGTATTTGAGCTACACTGATTTGTATGTAGAACTACTTTGAATTCCTGACTTTGAAGAGTGATGACTTACCAGGCAGTTTGTGTGACTGTAATGGCTGTGCATTTGCACATGGGTTGGTGGGCAGTCAGCCAATGGTTCCATGTCAAACTCCTTGTGCTTTTGCTGTATACCATGTTAAATGTCTCAAGAGTCGGAAGACTGAGGCCTTAAAGAACCAATAGTGCATTATCAGTATCCTCATCTGTGAAATGAAGGGATAGATGGGATTCATTGTAAGATTCACTCAAAGTATCACTTAATATAATTCTATGGTTTAAAAGCTTTTACAAATTTTTTATTTATTTACTTATTTTGTAGTACTTGAGGGTTGAACCCAGGGTCTCACACATACTTTTCAAGTGCTGTACCACTGAGATGCATCCCCAGCCCATTTTTTACTTTTTATTTTGAGACAGGGTCTTTCTAAGTTACACAGGCTGCCTCTGGTCTTGAACCTGCCGACCTCCCACATTTGCCTCCCGAGTTGGAGGGATTACAGGTGTGCACCACTGCGTTAGGCAGTTTAAAGTTTTGGTTAGATTGCGGCAGTTATTTTAACACTAAACACAGAATTTTCTACATATTTTCCTTTTAAAAATGTGTTTGTTCTACATTGAGAAGTATTCTTCTTTATTCTTTGTTAGTAGTAGAAAGGAAATAGGAAAAAGAATCTTGAATTTATAACTCTGGCTCTCAAAGTTTAAAATGGAGCCATTCCTGGAGTTACTATGAGGATGTGTGTAAAATATGAAACTGATGAGAAGAAAAAAAGCAACAATGAAAAATATTTGAAATATATAGTATGTAAATATTTATATACACCCGTAGCTGTACCACCCTGGCGACCGATCCCATCAGATCTCAGAAGCTAAGGAGGGTTGGACCTGGTTAGTCCTTGGATGGGAGACCACCAGGGAACACCAGATGCTGTAGGCTTGGGAGAAGGACCCAGCAACCCAATCCCCAAAAACAATCAGCCATTGGAAACCCTATGAACAACAGAGAAGCACTGACAATAGTGCCAGACATGGCACAGTATAGGAGAATGTTTCGTTCTGTTGCACACAGGGTCTCTGTGAGTCGGACCCGACTTGGCTGCATCTAACAACAACCAACAAGTATTGATATACCCAGGGGTTTGGTTTTATGACTTGCCACTAACCACCATGAGTTTCAACTTGGTGACCAGATGCAGTAATGAGTCCCATTGCCAGAACTGGAAGTAAGGTCCAGAATCCTAGAAAAGTGCTTGCAAACTTTATTTTCATTAGTTAATTAATTAATTTTTTTTTTTTTTTGCAATACTGGGAAGTTGAACCCAGGGCCTTGAACATGTTAGGCCAATGCTCTATTGCTGAGCTGCACCCTTATCTCCTTTTCTATTTTTTTATTTTGAGACAGGGTCTCGCTAAGTTGCGTAGGCTGCCTCTGGCTTGAACTTGTGATCTTCTTGCCTCAGCTGCTCACATTCCTGGGATTGCAGGCTTTCACCAGGATGCCTGGTTCTAAACTTTATTTTAAAAAGAATTTTGGGGGAGTGCTTTTAGCTAGCTGACATCTTATTTCCATTCCTTACAAGCATCTTTTGTTGTTGTTGTTAGGTGCCGTCAAGTCGGTATCTGACTCATAGCGACCCTCATAGGGTTTTCAAGGGCTGACTGTTTCAGGATTGCCTTGGGAGTGGATTGCCAGGCCCTTCTCCCATTTTTGTGGTGCTGGGAATTGAACTCGGGTCCTCAGAGACTGCAGCACAGCACTCTACCAACTGAGCTAAATCCCAGCCCCTAAAAGCATCTAGGCTTCTTTAAATTAAATTGAAGAAGAGGGATACTACACTTGTCAGCTGTTTTCTTAACATAATTTTGATTAAATGGTTGTGCATGGAGTTGGGCGCCGTGGCACAGTCCTATAATCCCAGTGAGTAGGAGCTGAGGCAGGAGGATCACAAATTAGAGGCCAGCTTCAGTCTGCACAATTTAGTGAGAAGCTGTCTCAAAACAAAAAATAACAAAGGGACCAAGGGTGTGGCTCAGTGGTAGAGCACTGGTTTAACATGCCTAAGGCCGTAGGTGCAATCCCCCACTAGTATAGAAAAAAGGAAAAAAGAAAAAAATAATATCTATGCATACTTTGATATTTAGTATCTTTGTTTTCTGTTGGAATATAAAGTCCTCTAGGGCAACGGCTGTTTCTGTCTTCTTATAATCAAACCCCTAGCACCTAGCACAGACTCTGATCAAATCAATGGATAGGAATCCTTGGGCTCTAGTTGGGCTCTTGTTGATTTGCGGGTGTCTTTATGAGAAATGTGGCTGCCATCAACAGTGGCACTGTTGATGTTTTAGAAATAGAAGTAATTCCAGAAGGTTTTTGTCTAACAGATTATTGGAAAATTTTAGGGTTTACAGTGTGTTTTTGCTGATTTGAAAAGAAAGAGTTTATTTGTATAAGCCCTAGAAGATACTTCCTCCTCTGTATAATTGTTCTAGGACCAACTAGCAATAACTTATTTCTTCTCAAAACCTGTAATGTCTCTATGCTTAGGCACATATTAGATGAGTCTTCACAAAAGTCAGACATAATCAGCTTCAAAGTAGTAACAAAGTTACCATGCCTAGATTAATCCATTTCCTTATAAATGAGCCCCGGCTATTGATAATTTCTAACTTAAATTCAACAGCTGGGCAGCATTTTTAAGCTTCATTTCCTCCCTATGCCAAATAGGTCATCTGGAAGCAGTCACCAAGATTTAAGAGGTGGTAGTGGCCCCTTTATCATTAAGTTGTGGGTCTCCCTGGGGCTTTCTGCCAGGGCAATGATGATTATAATTGCCTTTGGTTTTTTGCAGTATAGCTCATGATATTTTAGGTGTTTGTTTTGATCACAAGCTAATTTCATCTAGAACATCGTCCATGGTGACAATTATTTCTTTTAGCAGACTTTGAGTTGCTTGATGACCTACAAAGGCAGTTCCTATTGCTTGTGCCACAAAATATATGACTTGCTACCATCCATGTGTTGTGGTATTTGTTGTTACTCAGTGTTCAGAAAAAAGATCAGGTTATGATTTCAAGTGCTTTGACTGATCAAAAGAAACTAGTGTTGAGTTTCTTCTGTGAGCCTGCTCTTGAAGGATTGACCTAAAGAAAATATTTATCCCCCAAGAAGATACTCGTGTCTATATCTATATGACGTTGGAAACACAGATAAAGATGTTGCAAATGCAAATAATAAGCAGATTATGGAAGAAGATCTGTAGCATGATGATTCAGAGCTCAATTCTGGAATTGGACGAACCCAGTCAGAGCCCTAGTCTGGCACGGGGGTAGGGGGCTGTGATGCTGAGGATATGGTGTTTAACAGCGTCGGAGTCTCTGAGGCAAGAGAATGCATGGTCAGTGCAGGGCTGTAGTTGCACAATGAATGGGTCTGTGGCCATTACCTTTAAACATTATTACTACCAATGGGCGGATGACAAAAAGATGTGCCATAAGAAATGGAAGAAATCAATATATTTATTAAGGATGCTGTAAAAAATCAGATATAATCGATGTAGAAAATTATAGAGCTGCAGCTGAGACCAATTGTTTTTCTGTTTAATGATGCTCCCTGGACTTTTGATGAAGGTCAGTTTAAGTAATGTCACATGATGACAATGCACGTATTTTATGCAAAGGAAGCGTAGAAGATATCCAGTGTCTTATTTAGAATCATCTGTTAATAACATCCGCAGAAGTCCCTTAATTAGAGTGATACGAGATGTTCTTGTATAATAATAATTATTAATGTGTGTGTTATTTTTCTTTTCATCTTGTTTTGCAAGAAAATTGAATAATAGATTCAGGGCTCAAATGGTAGCAGCCAGGGTCAGCTATTTATCTCATTGGTGGAGCACTGCATGCTGTAGATTCAGTCCTCAGCCCAAAGAAGAAAAGGTAGTAGCCATGGTATCAGCTTTTATTTTTTTAAATACTTGTCATGAAATTTGGACCTCTATGTTAACAGTCGGGCTGGGATTTAGCTCAGTTGGTAGAGGACTGCACTGTAGTCTCTGAGGTCCCGAGTTCAATTCCTAGCACCGCAAAAATGGGAGCAGGGCCTGGCAATCCACTCCCAAGGCAATCCCGAGAAACAGTCAGCCATTGAAAACCCTATGAGGGTCGCTATGAGTTGGATACCGACTCGATGGCACCTAACAACAACAACAACGTTAACAGTCTTTCTGTGTGCAAATGTGTGTGTGTGCGATGCTAGATGTGCAGCCCTTGGGTCTAATGCATGCCAGGCAAGTGCTCCACCACTCAGTGACACTCCCAGGCCCTCATCTGTGTGTTTGATCTTGAGATGCGTGAAGTCTTTGGGGAAGAAGGAAGTTATATTACTTAAGAGATGATGCCTAGAGTTGGCTCATAATATTTCCACTTCTTTTATCTCCCAATAAATACCAAAATTGGTATGTGAACTCCTTTGGCGAAAAAGTACTATGCAATATTAATATATTTATTTTTGTAAGTACAAGTAAGTCATGGAAGATATTCCTAAAAATGGGGCTGGGATTTAGCTCAGTTGGTAGAGCTCTGCGCTGCAGTCTCTGGGGTCCCTGAGTTCAATTCCCAGCACCACAAAAATGGGAGAAGGGCCTGGCAATCCACTCCCAAGGCAATCCTGAAACAGTCAGCCATTGAAAACCATATGAGGGTCAGATACCGACTTGACAGCACCTAACAACAACAATTCCTACAAAGAGGTTCCCCTGTGTGGAGTCTCTCCCATGGTGGAGAGAGACTTCTAAAATGTTTGTTACTTTGTGATATCTGAGTTTTTTCAACTTTTAAACTATTGAGCTTAAATTGTGATTGTATTATTATATACAAAGGATTTCACCTAAAAGCGATGCCCAGTTTGAATTTGAAAGAGAATACCTCCTGTATAACTCAGGGAGGGTGACGTGATGGGAAAAAAAGCTGATGTTTTAGAGTGAGATGAACTGAGATTCAAATCCTAATGCCATCATAGATTAGCTTTAATTTTCTCCTTTGTAAAATGGTGATAATATTTACTTTATATGGCTGTATTGAATATTTACTTTGTATCAATAAATGATGACTGCTGTTTGTCTAGGCTGCTGGCCCTGCTGGAATTGGCCAGCTCCCAGCTGCCCAGAAACTTGGGTAGGCGCAATGGAGCGAGTGTGTTGGGATTGTCAGAGGAGCATAGAATAATATTGTTCTGCAGGTCTGGCTTGTGGCAAAATCCCCTCTCAGATCCCCCTTTTATTCCTGCACTTTCCGCCTTCCACTAGAAGGACTAGGAGGATCACAGGAGGACTAGGGGAGCCAAAGGTGAAGTTGGATCTTCTGGGCAAGAGCTTTGCTCAGCTCCCTCTTGTCCTCATAAGACAGATGATCTCCCATTTGGAGGATATGGGTGGAGCTTCTGTGGGCAACACTGGTCTCTCGCTTTTCTTTATAGTTTTCCAATACTGAGGGGTTGAACCAAGGGTATTGTGCATGCCAGGCAGGTGCTCTACCACTGAGTTGTACCCCCAAACCCTTTTTTGTTTTTTATTTTGAGTCAGGGGTCTCACTAAGTTGCGCAGGCTGCCTCTGGCCTCGAACTTGCGATCCTTCTCTGTCAGCCTCCCACGTTGCTGTGATTCCAGGTGTGCGCCATGATGCGTGGCTTGCTTTCTCTCTCTTTCTGTTTTTCTTTCCTTTCCTTTTTTTTTTTTTTTTTTTGATGCTGAATTATCCATCAGTGTGTCTACTGGGATTAGAGAACACTTTGTTGACCAGTAACACACAAAATTGTATTCCTTATGCCTACTTATTTTATGAGCTGAAGTGGGTATTATGGAAAAGTTGATTTAAAAATACACCAGCTTGCAGATATTTTAAAAAGGGATTGCTTTAAAGCGCGATAAATAGAAGGCCTGGAGACAACGTCCAAACCTCTGATGCCTTCTCTCTCGCCGTGCTCATGTTCACTCTCTGGGCTGTGTGCCCAGGATTCAGGATGCCCAGGAAAGGACAGCCTGAAGCAGTATCCCTGTGGCATCCGATCCCATCAGACCTCAGAAGCTAAGCAGGGTTGGGCCTGGTTGGATTGGATTGGAGACCTGGGAACACTAGGTGATGTAGGCTTGGGAGACAGACCCGGCAACTCACTGCCAAAAATCAATCTGCCATTGAAAACACTATGAACAGCAGAGAAGCATTGACAATAGTGTTTCACCTGTTGTACGCAGGGTTGCTATGAGTTGGATACTGACTCGAGGGCACCTAACAACAACAACAATAGGAAAGGAGAATGAGGCTATTACCTGTACCTATCCCGTGCACAGTGCATCCTGTACCTATCCCGTGCACACTGCATTTTTTACAACCAAATCTAGCATTGTTTAAATGAAAAATTACCTTACTTTGGATCCAGACACCTGGGTGAAAGGAAAGACGTTGGCATGCAAGGCTCCAATGGTCGACATGAGCACAATTGCTTTTCCACCCTGCTGCTTTTTCTGAGGACTCAGGGTTCCTGTTTAATTATCCAGCCTCAAACCCTCCTCCTTCCCATGCTCCCTGCTCCTTCCAGATCACATCTTTTAGTTGCTGCCCCTGTGGCTGCCCTTAGCCATCCACCACTGGATCAGGCAGCATCAGCTTGGCAAAAGAAATTGTTTTGTAAAATGGTACCATTTTTTTGACTCTTTGCTTAAGAGCTGTAAAATCTTTGAATATGTAAGTGTCTTTTTTTCTGTTTGGAAAAGATCCCTACACTTGAATCAAACAGCTTCTTGTGAGAGAGCTAGAAACGCTGGAGTTCACTTGAGCACTGGACTTTTGCACGCCCCGAAACGTAAAAGCATGTGCTGGATTGCAGACATGGTTTCCTTATGACCCTCTCAACTCTTTTCCTCCTAAAATTAGATTTTTTTTTGTTTGGGTTAGTAAAGCACGCATTTGCAGACCTTTGTAGAGCCATTGTGAAATATTAGGTCTATATTTCCGGAGGCATTAGCCATCGGCTGTAACCCAATTCTGATGGGAGAGTAAGTTGTGCAGATGAGTGACGTTACAGATGCAGAGAAAGTAAAACAACCGCCTGGAAAAAAGGCCAGGCAGTGATTTTTCAGGGGTATGAAGAGGTTGCAGGTGTGTCTGATGTTTTTTAAAGCCCTTGATTATTGATCTTGTCCTAAGACTTACAAATAGGACCATTAATGTGTCAGTGTGACCTGGATAATAGATGATTATTGTCTATCTTTACATCGTACTTAGCACTAAAATGTCTATGTAATGCATGCCAAAAGGCCAGCTTTATCACACTCGCTCAAGGTTTTACAGGAATGAATTCATTCTTTCATTAATTTTTTCCCTCTGCCTTCCTCCGTTCCCCTCCTTTTCCACTCTCCATATTTGTTCCCTCGGCTAATTGATAGACGCTCCTGTGGGACATTCCAGCCACGAGCCAGCAGACGGACAAGACCAAACATACAGTTCTGCCATGGAAATCTCTTAAAACACAACTTTTAAAAACCTTCCGCGACTCTTGCCTCCTGGGCCACGGAGCTCATCACAGTGAGTGAAGCGAGTTTCAGTGGTATAACACCTAGGGATTTTAGTCCAATTTCACTGTAACCTCAATTTTACCACTGTAAGTCAAGTTTGTCGTCGGAGAGCTGCGTATTATGCTTGATGGGCAGATTCCTCTGCCTTCGCTGTGGGCTTGCGGTGGATGCGTAAGCAGCAAGGCAGCAGTAATACGTCTTTATTTAAACCAAGCCTTGGATCCAGTCCCAAATGACATAATCTCCCATAAGCTAGGAAATCTGGTCTAGACCACAGACTGTTATGGGGCGCACACCTGTTCAGAGGAGCGCAGTGAAAGCGTAGTTAACAGCACTTCATTGTCATCCTGGGAGAACAGAATACGTTACACTTGGCAGGAGCTGGACCTGAGCCTAGAGCTACTTGACGTTTTTATATAGCAAATTAGAATATTTGATAGGATAGTTGCACAAGTGTCTGCTTGCAGGTAAGGTTGAAGCACGGCTTATTTTTATTTTATTTTATTGCAATACTGGGTGTTGAACCCAGAGCCTCATACATGCTTGGCAAGTGTTCTACCATTGGGCTGAACCCCTACCCCCATTTTTTATTCTTTGAGACAGTCTTGCTGACTTGCATAGGTTGCCTCTGGCCTCAAACTTGCGATCCTCTTGCCTCAAACTTGTGATCCTCTTGCCTCAGCCTCCCAAGTCACTGGGATTCCTAGCGTGGCATGAGGCATCATTTTCTGTGTGCTGCTTTTATCTGTGTCTGGCTGTGGTTGGGCGGGATTAGATGGGGGAAACTAAGGCAGAAAAAACAACTAGGTTTTGTAGAAATGCATACTTTTGCTGATGATGTTTTCATTCAAATTCATTCATTTCTTCATTTTCACTCATTTGTTCATGCAATATATATAACCAGTACCTACTCTGTTCGGGTAATGTGGCTGCACTTTGAAGAAAGCAGGTAACAAGATGTAGTTCCTCACGGTGGTGAAGTAGTAGGGCAGAGAAAGAACTCTCCAAGTAGGAGGGATCAGGAGAATGGCATTTCTTCTAGCCAAGAGGGGAGGGCTGGGAGGAAGACCCTGGCAAGAACCTGTTCTTAGTCTTACTGTGGTGGAACTGACATCCTGCTGTAGATGCTTCTCACAGAGAGGAGGAAGATAGAGCTGTGAAGAGATAGGGCTAAGTCTGAAATATGCAGAGTCGCCCACTGGTGGCGATAAAGCAACTATCTAGGCATGGTCAGGCAGTGCGCCTGGCATGAGTCATGGCGGCATGAGCCATGGAGTGGTAGAGGATGAGGGAGGAGCTACAGACCAAAGGAGACCATTTTTGAAAACATTGTTAACCTCGGAGTCTGATTAGAACCAAGCTGTTAAGAAATACATGTGTCACTCCCTCTTCAAGGAGTGCATTTGGGGAGCCAGCCTGCCCGACACAATGGCAACTAACTGAACCCAGATAGCAAATAGCCTGGACCTAGCACTGAAGACGTATTGATGCTGTGGAAGAATCTAACAAGGCTCAGGCAGTTAAATAAATTATCTATCACCCGCTCTTGTGTGCACTATGGGAATTTCAAGACGTAATGCAGTGTGTCCAGAGAAGAACATTTAATGAAATTTATGTGTTGGAAGATGGGAACTTGTAAGATGGAAAGAATGTGGGTGATTTAGTTAGGAGGGAGGGCAGAAGGAGAGAATTCCATAAGTTAAACAGAAGTTTAGTAGCTAGTTGTTGCTATCCGTAAGAATATTAAAAAGGTAGAAGGAAAATTAAAAAAAAGTTCAGTTCCCTTGGACATGGACTAAAAAGGTAGAAGGAAAATTTTTAAAAAGTTCAGTTCCCTTGGATATTCCCTGGGAAAAGTTCAGTCCCTGGGACTGGGAGAAGAGTTTTGATTTTAGCTTCACCTTGCCACAGGGGTTGCTGAGAGACTCAGCTATGTTAAATTCTTCAACCTCACTAGGCTACTGTCTTCCCATTGGCAGGGGATAATTAAGTCCATAACCTAAAAAACTGATAGGTTGTGATATTCATTATTGTATAAATCTATTGAAATTCAAAGAAACCTAAGTCTGATGGATTTGAATGCATAACTAATGTGACACCTACAAATTTAGCACATAAAATGAACCTAAAGAATATTTTGCTTAAAGGAAGAAATGATGGGAGAAGAAAGGAGGGAGAGGGGGAACAAGGAGGAGTTAGGAATAAAAGAGAGGGCAAACTCAAAGTAAACAGCCCAAATTTAATAGTTTGAGAAATAATTATAATAATACCAACAATACCAAGGAATGATAATAATACAAATGGGCTAGATTATTCATGTAATACTACTGACAATGTAAAAAGATCACTACAGAAAACAGTTTGGACCTTAAACATAATTGGGATGCAAGGGTATATAGAAAAATAATCCCACAAAAAGACATGCAACGTACAAGAGAGGCCTTTGGTGAGGGTGTGGAAGAAGGGGGAGGAGGTGCACAAGAGGGTAAGGGGGAAGTTATCTGTGCATTGTACAGTGAAACGCATATATGGAAATGTCACAATGAAATGCATGTCAGAATGAAACACATTAAGTTGTACATTAAAAATTTCCGATTAAGTATTTTGCATCAGAAAAATCTGCTCATTGTCCCTAAGATAAGAATATTTAAAAAATAATAAGCATTAAAAATATCAGATTAGGTATACTGGTGAAAATTTCCCCATCATCTTTGAAGCAGGTTCCAATTTGTACTGAGGTTCATATAGTACGCTTTGAATTTGTTTTTCTTGATCCGGTGGCAAAGGTCATGAAGGCCTTCCCGGAACATTTTTCCCAACATCTTCTACCACGCTTGCCCTCAGATCTCAGATAACAAGCAGCTCCCTGTTGGTCCTCTATATTTGGCCCCCTTTCCCTGCCATGGTGCTTAGCAGATTGGATGAAAATGTGTCTGCTGAGATTAGATATTCCAGTGACCACAGTGCATTTTTGTGCCCCGAAAGCTATCTGTGGAATCAGCCTTCTACCTCTGGTTTATCAAGAGCAGAGCTGCAGACAGATAACATCCTTGCGATGTGACCCTGACCTTTGTCAACCTTTGTTAAGGCTTCATCTGAAGTCAGGCCTAAGTGTTTGTAAACAGGATGTAATTAAGGCTGGGAACTGACAGGGCCTGACATTAAGACAATGCCGAGTTGGCAGGGAATGGTCTGTGAGATGTCAGCTCTCATTGTGTTCCAAGTGCCTCCGTAATAATTAGTGTCCTCTGTCCAAGGAAGTCCACTCCACTTGGATTAATCTGTCACAGCATGGAGGCCATCCTGGGGAGGGCAAGTGTTTCCTCTGATAAACCTTAGGACAAGTTTGAGAAAGAAAGCAAAGAAGCTCAAAAGCAAGAGGTGAAAGTCAAGGCTGCTGGGGACAGGTGCTGCCTGAAAAGTAGAAACAGGAAATAGGAAAAAAAAAAAGTCCCCCCAACCCTCCGTCACAATCCCAAAGTGAAGGCAAGAGTTTCCCATGGTCAGAATTGGTTACGATCACCCCAGGCCTGCTGGTGTGAGGCCATGGTGTGTACCAGAAGATGAGTGTTCAGGAAAGTCTGTGCATGAGCGCCTGGCTGGCTCTGGCCTTACCCAGCGCCAGGGCATGCCGCAGATTTGCGCATGCCTTGTAAGAGGATCCTGATTTAACACGTAATTGATCCAAAGAGACAGAGCCCAGTTTATCAGAAGGTAGTGGTAGTTGAGCATCTTCTGGTAATTGGTGTGGTCAGAGTTGAGTGGAGAGATGTCAAACCTATTTTCTTGGTTTCTTATTTTGATTTTATTCATTTATTTTACATTTTTTCTGGTACTGGGGAGTTGGACCCATGGCTTGCGCTTACATGCTTTGGAAGCACTGTACCACTGAGCTGCACCTCCAGCCCATTTTTTAAAACTGTTTTATTTTGAGACAGGGTCTTGATAAATTACACAGGCTGCTTCTGGTCTTGAACTTGTGATCCTCCTGCCTCTACCACCCGAGTCGCTGGGATTACAGTTGTGAGCCACCATGTCTGGCTAGTTGGTTTTTTATATTGAAGGCAGACGGGCCTGAAGCCGACTGATAGGCTACTGTCAGTAGACTTTTGGGTTGGCTAGGACTCTTCCTGACTCTCAAAAGTAGACTGCAGAGACTCAAAAAGGTACTGCACACTGGTGTTCATTATAGAATTATTCACAATTGCTCAAAGGTGGAAACATCCTAAATGTCAATCAGATGCACATAAAATGTAGTAAAAGCATGCAATAGAATATTTGTTGTTCTTGTTAGGTGCCATCGAGTCCGACTCATAGTGACCCTATATATAGCAGATCAAAACACTTAATGATTTTGTGCCAGGCACATGATCTTATTTATATTTAAGTCCATTGTTGCAGACACTGTGTCAGTCCATCTGGTGGAGGGTTTTCCTTCTTTTTTTTGTTGACCCGCCACTCTCCCAAACATGACATCTTTCTCCAGGCATCCATCTCTCCTGACTACATGTCTGAAATATGTAAGACGCAGTCTGGCCATTCTTGCTTCCAAAGAGCACTCTGGTTGCACTTCTTCTAGGACAGATCTGTTGGTTCTTTTGGCAGTCCATGGTATATTCAACAGATAGCCTTAGAAAGGCAAGAAATTCTGACACATGCCACAACATGGATGAGCTTTAAAAACATGCTAAATGAAATAAGCCAGACATAAGCCACCTATATGAGGTTCCTTATTGTTATGTGCCATCAAGTCAGGTCTGACTCATAGCGACCCTCTTAGAGTTTTCAATGGCTGATTGTTTTGAGTTTGTTCCGAGAGTGGGTTTCCAGGTCCTTCTCTCATTTTTGCAGTGCTGTGGATTGAACCCAGGGCCTCAGAGAGCTCAGTGCAGCACTCTACCAACTGACCTAAACCTCGGCATATGAAGTTCCTAGAATAGGCAAATCTGCATAGACAGTGAGCAGAATAGTGGCTACCAGGGGCTGAGGAGAAGAAGAAATGGGAATTAGTGTTTAATGGGTACAGAATTTCCATTTGGTAAGATTAAAAAAAAAAGTTCTGGAGATGGATAGTGGTGATTGTTGTGTAATGATGTGAATGTACTTCGTATGTGTGAATGGTACATGGCAAAGTGGTGAAGGTGGTAGATTTTTGACTTTGGCATATTTTCCACAATTAAGAAAAGAATTAAAAAGTAATCCTAGAAAAACAGACTCTTCAGTCATCGTATCAGAGAAGCAACAGCATTTACCCAGGGTCATACTAGGAACTGGTGGTGGAGCCTGCTCCTGGCACACAGGCCATTTGCTTTGTAACAAGTTCTAGTTTTATACAGGGGCCCTTGACACACAGCCTTTGGGCGACAGGAAGCCCCGAGGCACAGGAATGGCTGGTTTTTTTTGGCTTTTGCTTGAGTATAGAATTTAGCGACTATTTCTCAAATATGTTTGGACTTACTTTGCAAAGTTTTAAAATATTTGCATAAGACTCTTTTTTGTTGCCTTTTTGTTTGTTTTTGTTTTGTTTTGTTTTTTTGAGACTGGGGCTCACTGTGTAGCCCAGGCTGGCCTGGAACTTGTGGTCCTCCTGCCTCAGCCGCCCGAGCGCTGGGATTATAGGTGTGTGCCACCATATCTGGCTCTGTATAAGATTCTTGTAGGTTTTGTTCAACTCTATAACTTGATATTTCCATGATGGCATACAAATAGGATGACTGTAAGTTTAAGTTTATTTTAAAACTAAAAATAAGACTAATACCCTTCCTCTATGCATTGAATTTTCCATTGAGTCCAGTAATTATATTAAAAGCTTCCTGATTATCAGTGAGAAAGAAGCCATGTAATAATTCTCAGAAGAAGAATGGTTAGAAAGGAATCATCAAAGGGTCAACAGCTTTGAAATGTACTTTAGGAAAGTACTTGTTTTAGGAAAAACTAATTTAATTTCATTATTTGTCTAGTTGGGCTGGGATTTAGCTCAGTTGGTAGAGCACTGCACTGCAGTCTCTGAGGTCCTGAGTTCAATTCCCAGCACTACAAAAATGGGAGAAGGACCTGGCAATCCACTCCCAAGGCAATCCAGAAACAGTCAGCCATTGAAAACCCTATGAAGGCCAACTATGAGTCGGATGCTGACTCGATGGCACCTAAACAACAACAACAATTTGTCTAGTTGCATGGTCTCCTTAAATCAGAAAGTGCTGCTGCTCATATGAATAGTTTATCACCTTCACTAAACTTATCTCACTGTCACCAAGTTTATTTACAGGATTGCTAGGATATAGAAGAGGAATTTGGCAGAAGTTTGTGTAGTGTAAATACTTAGCTTTTGCTCATTAATACCTTGAGGCAAAATTTTACAAACTTAAGCTTCAGAAAACAGTTCAGTCTTTTTAAAAAATTCTCTCTCATCTTTCTACTAAAGCAAATCCACTATGAAATTCCTCTTTGTGTCATTACCAATTCTCTGAGCTCCACCCCCCATGCCAGATTCTGCAGTAAAGTGATTAATGGCATGCTCAGTGATGATTTGTAAAGAGAAAATGGAGGAACAATAACTCTGGGATTGTGTTCCCCAGTTCCTCCTGCTGTATTTGAAAATACACCGAGGCAGAGTTGTGAGGGATTCTCCTTGAATTAACATTTATGTGTTGCCAGTACCCAGCATTCTTTAGGCACAACTATCATTTATTAGGGGGCTGGGATTTAGCTCAGTCAGTAGAGCAACGCTCTACAGTCTCTGAGGTCCTGGGTTTGATTCCCAGCACTGAAAACATGGGAGAAGAAAGTGGTAATCCACTCCTGAGGCAATCCAGAAAACAATCAGCCATTGAAAACCCCAGGAGGGTTGCTATGAGTTGGACGGGACTTGACGCTTCTAATACCAAAATCATTTATTGAGCACCTATCATGTTTGAAACATTATTTCCTTTAGTGTTTTCAACAGCTCCTTAAAAGTTATTTTCTCCATGGATTGAACTGAAAATTAGGAGGCTATATGTCTTTCCCATGGTTACTCATTAAGAAATAGCCAAGTTGAGATTTAAGTATAAATTGGTCTCTGCTTTTTCAACAATACTGGGCTCTTTATCCTTGGATATAAATAAATAGAGAGAGAAAGGAAAACCCTAAGAACTTCTCTTTTCCTTCCCAACCCTTTCTTCCTGCAAACGGATACCTTCCTAAGGTTAATTTAAGACTTGATGATAAATTCCCTAGTGGGAGGGAGAGCTACTATATGCTTTTAAGTAGATAGTCATGGAGGTATGAACGGGGTACCAGCTTCTCTCAGCCTGACGTCAATAGTATTTTCAAAGAAAAGATAAGGGCTAGCCAGTTAAGCTAACAATAGGTTAATTTTTCATTACCCAAATTAAATTGCTCATTTTCCTTCATGTGCTTATGGGCTGGATTTTGAGGACTAACCTTGGTCTGTGGACGCAGAGAACTTTGCTTGAGTGGCTGGCAAGCGGGTAAGTCTTCTCAGAGGCACTGTTTAAGCTGATGTGATGAGCCATTTTATACAGGAAGTGAGTGCTAACCTTACCAACGCACAGAATAGATAGATACAACAGTTTCTATTATTGACAGTGTGATTGACATTCATTTTTAATACTATTTAGACAGCATAGGGCTATGTGCTTCTCATGATTAGTGAAGAGAGAAGGCATTTCCTCCTTGATGAAAGTCTATAGTCACTGGACTTAAATATAGTAAGAGACAGTTAAGGGGAAATACATACAATCTTAAAATCAAATGGTCATGCAATTTTCATGCCTTAGAAGAGAGAGAAGAAAAGGGGTACGGGGGGCCGGCACACACACTGTCCACAGGTGGAGATATGTATGGGTTAAACTGGGCCCACATAACCCCACTTCACCTAGGAAACCTCAATTCAATGTAGTGGTACCCTTCCAGAGAGTATTTCCCCTGGTAAGGAGAGGTATCATTTTGATATCTGTTAGATGGAAGAGGAAAAGCCAGAGAAGCAGCCCATAGAATTAACTTTGATGGAGCTGGTCATGGTGGTGCACACCTATCATTCCAGAGACTCGGGAGGCAGAGGCAGGAAGATTGCAAGTTCAAGACCAGAGGCAGTCTGTGTAATTTAGTGAGACCCTGTCTCAAAAAGTAAACACATGGGCTGAGGGTGCAGGTCAGTGGTACAGCACTTGCAAACCATGCAAGCAAGAGACCCTGGGTTCAACATCCAGTATCACACACACACAAATAAATAAAAAAAATAAAATAACTTTGATGTCCTAAATACATATATTTTTGGCATGCAAATATATAACCCCTGGAAGAACCCCCCCAAACCATAACAACAAAAACCTAAAGCAGAGCATATTAGGCTTTTTAAAGATAGGTAAATCATTTCCTTTTTAAATGAAATGCAGTTTGACTGCATGAAATATGAATAGTAATTAAATGCACAGTCTGTGGGCCTGCCATACTTTAAAGCACTTTCTTTAAAAAAAAAAAAAAAGAAAAGAAAGAAAAAGTACTCACCTCAGACAGGCCAATTACCCAAGAATGATGAAGTCAAGAGGAAAGTCGCTAAATTTCTTTACTTGAGTGATCACAACCCCAGCCCGTGATTAGGCCCCACGGCACCAGCGGGGATGTGGCGGGACACTCACATTGGAAGACTTCAAATAGTCATTTCCTTGGTTAAAATAAAATCTGACTTCACTAAATAGACAGTTTTTAATCTCAACTGGACATCTGAAGATTTCTCAAGCTGTTGTTGGCTGCGGCAGAAACAAATTTTTCTGCTTTGTTGATTAAACCAGTGGTCTCCACCATTGCTTATCGGCTTGCGACGAGCTGTTCTTTTTAATTAAAAGTGAGCCACCACGAGAGAGCAATTAACAGCTAGTAATTACTGTGCTCTTCAGAACGGCAACATTTTGCCTTTCATTCCAATTATATAATGGACAAGTGGCTTTTTGATCTTCAAATTAGTGAGCTCTTGTCCCCCTTGTTTGGAGGCGGAATTGGCAGGTTAATAATGGCCTGTGGGGGCACTCTTGCCTCTGACTGGTGGGGGCCGAGAGACGCCTGGAAAGAAGGCAGCGAGAAGCTTTCAGACACCACCACGGTACCCTCATGAGAAACCCGGAGGAAGAGACCTTATTTTCAGAAGGAAAAGCGTGTGGTTGTCCCTCCTCCTATCCTCCAGCCGTAGGTGACCATAGTTTAAAAACATTTCTGTCATGCAAGATGGATAAATTCTGGACATTTGCTGCATGGTGTGGTGATGATAGTTAGCAACTGTGTTGCATACTTGAAATTTGCTAGGAAGGGCCCTCACCCCTCTACCCAACACATCGGATATCATGTGAGGCGATTGGATATGTTAACTAGTTCCTTTGTGATAGTCATTTCAGTGTGGACATATATCGAAAAAATCCAGTTATGTACCTTAAATATATACAATTTCTATTTGTCAATTATACTCCAATAAAGCCAAGGAAGACATGGGAAACTGCAGTTAGACTATGTGTTGCTTTATTATGCCTTTGTGAAGGGCACAAAAAAATCACACTGGCAGAAAAAATATTTACTCTGGGATTTGGGAAAGATTTAGACTTTATTTAAGTTGGTTTTTAAAATTTGTTTTTTGCTATTTTGAGAACTCCAAAGGTATCATATACTGTGTATATAATGGACACTGATCTGAATCGTTAGTAGTATATGAGGAGAGGATTTTGCATTTATTACCTGATCTGGTATAAACAGTAAGGTCATAAATAGAAGAGACTGGATGTTTTGTTTTTCTGTATCTGTTCACAGCTTTCAAGCAACACTATAGGAGGAGCTCTGTGCTTACAGAATACTCATGGACAACTGCTCCCCACACCCCTACCTTCTGGGAGTATTCTTCCTTTAGGACTAAGAATTAGTTGCAGGTGCAAACTGCAGATGAAATCAGCAGCTATTGCTCCTATATCTTACTTATATGCTCATGTTGACAGTATGATTGCTATGGCAATTTGAGGGCCAAACATCACTTCCTGTTGGGGAGACTCCTTTAAACAACATACATTTACAATATGGAACTCCTGATTTCTGGATGCACAAAAATCACATCTCCCCCAGAAGAGGCAGGGCCAACAGAGTGCTGGCAGCCCATTCACTTGCCGCTGGCATCCTTTGATAGGACCCCACAAGTCTTATTTAAGCAGCCAGGCTGGTTGGTGATAGGGGCCATATTGTTGGTATGAACCAAAAACAAATAATGTGATATAAAAGGAATTTGAGTCTTTTGAGTGTGGAATCTGGCTTATAAGTTCTTTAAGTGATGTTACATAAAAATAAAATGCAATAGAGTTATAGTTAGGTGCATATAGTAGCCGTTACCTAGGCACATACATGGCAAGTGCTGTACCACTAAGCTACTTTCCCAGCCCTCCCTTTAAGATACATATTTTTTCTTTATGAGGAACATAGCAATTAAATAAGAAAAGTACAGTCACATGTGTGTGAATTCCATTAGAGAACATCTTTGTTAAGTCCTTTATAGATACAAATCTTAGTTGCTTGATTTTAATATCCTTATGGAGACAGAATTGGGCTGGGATTTAGCTCAGTTGGTAGAGTGCTGCTCTGTGCTCTCTGAGGCTCTCAGTTTGATCCCCAGCACTGCAAAAATGGGAGAAGGACGTGGCAATCCACTCCCAAAGCTCTCCTGAAAGAATCAGCTATTGAAATCCCATGAGGGTCGCTATGAGTTGGATCCAGCTCAATGCCACCTAACAACAATGGTGATGGAGATAGAACTTCAGTTCAAGTGAGGGTTGTCCAGCGAAACTGAACCACCTCCTCACCCCCCACTACCACCTAGTGGCAAGTCTGGAGAAACCCTCCGTTATGCATTGCAGTCATTCACCTTTCAAAAACGTACTCCTTGTTGTTGTTGTTATTGTTACTATTATTATTTTCAGAGCTACTGCCGCCTTTTCCTTGAGATATCTTGAGCAGAGTAAGCCTTTTGATCTGTTTTCAGAGATGGTTGTAAGCTTAAGTCTATTAGTAACTTGTGGGATTCATTTTTAGGATGGGCAGACATGAGTAGAGATTCAATATATGGCTTTAAGCAGATTTTTACATATTGAAACAATTGATACTATTATAAGAACGATATTCACTACCATGCCTCATTAGCTCTATGGCCTACATTACAGAGCTACTAGATGATGTTTTGAAATCACATACTTCTTGCCAATACAAATACCTATACTTTGCTCATGAACTAGTTTTGGAGCCAGATGGAAAAAATAGGCTTAGGTGTGTCTCTTTTTTAACTGCTAAAAGTTTTAAGGAAATATTCCACATAACTATTTTTACATTAACTATTGGGTTAGGCAGTTTTTGCAAAGGGTGGCATATTGAGATGTACATCTGTTAAAATGGAAACTTTGATTGATATGAGTTAAATTTCTTGAAGAGAAATATAGCAGAGTACTCCAAAGGAGAAAATGAAGGTCTTGTTCTCCTTATAAACCTAGAAGAAAGATGTCCAGAGTTTTTTTTTTTTTTTTTAAATACCAGGCATTTCTGGCTCAAATTGTCACATTAAATGGGGGTAAATGTTGTTTTTTCAATCATTATGGTATTCAGAATCTCTTTTAACATATGCTGTTGTTGTTAGATGCCCTCCAGTCGAGTCCGACTCATAGTGACTCTCTTAGGGTTTTCAATGGCTGACTGTTTCAGGATTGTTTTGGGAGTGGGCTGCCACATCCTTCTCTTGTTTTTATGGTGCTGGGGATTGAACCTGGGTCCTCAGAAAGTGCAGGGCAGCACTCTACCAACTGAGTTGGCAGCCCTCTTTAAATATACATGTCATGATTTTCTAAATTCTGAAGATAAATTTAGATAAATTTAGTGTTCCTTATGATTTGTGCAGTGCTAGCTGTCACAGTGTCTAATGATTACACTCATCTTTTTTTTTTTTTATCTAAGCCTTGGGAATTGAAGGGAGAAGGCTCTGTCTCACCAGTGTCTTTAGTGTTTCTGAGAGGAATGTACAGAATTCATGGAAAGAATGAGGGCATCAGACTAATTTTATCATTTCTCAGGTATGTGAAGTTGGTTAAGTTACTTAACATCTGTAAAATGCCAGTTCTCTTACTTTCAAGTGGGATACTGACATTGACCTTGCAAACCTGTTGTGAAGATTTAAAAACATTACATAAATATAGGCCAATGAATTCTTTAACACATGGTAAGCACTCAAAGAATGGCAGCCATTCCTGTTGTTGTTGTTGTTGTTGTTAAGTGCCATTGAGTCGGTATCCGACTCATAGCTACCCTCATAGGGTTTTCAATGGCTGACTGTCTCGGGATTGCCTAGGGAGTGGATTGCCAGGCCCTTCTCCCATTTTTGCGGTGCTGGGAATTGAACTCAGGTCCTCAGAGACTGCAGCACAGTGCTCTACCAACTGAGCTAAATCCCAGCCCATTCCTGTTGTTAGTGTTCTCTATTCACTTAATTTACATTGACCTTTTTGCTTTCTTTTATATGACAATTGAATTCAACATAGAATAATTTTGGAAAGTCGATCAATGGTAGGCATTGATAATCCAGTATTTGAAGTACATGGTAAATATGTTTGTCTATATAAAATCTGAAAGTATAGGGCCAGGTGTGGTGGTGCTATAATCCCAGTACTTGGGAGGCTGAGGGAGGAGGATCATAAGATTGAGATCAGCCTGGGCTACAGAAAAAAACTCTGTCTCAAAAAACAAAACAAAACAAAACAACCCAAGCAGCAACAAAAAGCAAAAGTGAAAAACCACAAAAATGAAAATCTGAAAATCTCTTTGAAGAAATTAGATATGTCTCTAAAAATTCTATGAACATACTTATAGCTACCCAAAATTGGATTATTCTTTATTCTTTTTTTCTGAAGAGAAGTTGCCCCTGTAATGTCAAACTTTAAAGGCATTTTCATCATTGGGGAATCAAACTCCAAGTTTAAACAGTGCCAAGTGGTCCTCCTTGTCTGTGTGCCAGGTAGAAAGAACTCTGCATGAGGGGCTGAGAAGTCATCACCCTCTTGCTTGTTGAGCAATCCTGGGAAATCATTTTAAATTTCAGCATTTTATGTGGTGAAGGATGTTTTAAGCTTCTCTAGATGCAATCAACAGAAATACTCTGGCTAACTGGCAAACAAAACTCTCCTGGACTAGGACAAGAAGCATCCAGAATCAAGGAAGGGCTAGAGGACCAGACTAGGAAGTGGATGAGCAGTCAAGGCATTGCAAGAGGGAGGAGACATTGGACAGGTGGCAGGAAGACGCTGCTCTGGATTCCACCATCAAAATGAAAACCTCAAAGTACTGTTAATGTGTTTATTCATCTGTGTAAGCATCAAACTCATAATGATTAGCCAAATGTGGTTGGCATGCCAATGTCTAAGAAAGGGATAGGCTTCATTCTTGTTCCTTTTCTATGTTCTATGAATAAGAGGTAAATTGTCAAAAGGAAATCAGAACATTGTAGGAAAAGGAAGTGGATCCTGGGTGGCAAGAAAACAGTAGACGTCAACTACAATGAGGATCATAAATAATATTGCTTTCCCCATAATTTGGGAATATTACATTATGTGGCATTTATATTGTTGCTGTTGTTAGATGCCATCGGGTCCGGTCTGACTCATAGTGACTCTCATAGGGTTTTCAATAGCTGGTTGTTTTGGGATTGCTTTGGGAGCAGTTTGCCACTTCCTTCTCCTGTTTTTTGTGGTGCTGGGGATCGAACTCAGGTCCTCAGAGAATGTGGAGTGGCATTTTACTAACTAAGCTAAACCCCAGCCTAGGGCATGTATGGTGATGCTAAATAAAGTCTAATGTCCTGAGCAGCGTTATTATTGGTTATTCCGCATGGATTTTGACTTTCATAATCAGTTGATACAGACCTTGAATTTTAAGTGGTCAACTCAGTAATCATATTAGGTCTTAATTCTGGACAGCCTGTTGTCCTTATGCATAGTCATTATTGTTGTTGTTAGGTGCCATCAAGTTGGGTCCAATTCATAGCGACCCTCACAGGGTTTTCAATGGTTGATTATTTTGGGATTGTTTTGTGAGTGGATTGCTGGATCCTTCTCCTATTTTTGCGGTGCTGGGGATTGAACCTGGGTCCTCAGAAAATTCTGAGCAGAGCTCTACCAACTGAGCTAAACCCCAGCCTTAAAGCATAGTTACAAATTTAAAAAAATTACAGTGAGTATCGTTATGGGTTCCTAGTTAAAATCTTGAATTCACTTTCTACTTGAGGATCAGAAAAATTTTAGCTAACCTAAATGAGAGCCAAGGTATCTAAAAAAATGAATAAATTCTTTGTCAGATTTTAAACAATATAAATTGGTAAATGACCAGCCTGGTCAGTAAAAATCTTGTGAATGGCGTAAGTGGGAATGCTTGTTAATAATAGATTTGCTTATTGAACTAAATACAGTAAGAGGAATTTGAAGAAATGGCAGTTAAACTTTGCTGTTTGCATTATTTGAATGGTATTCTGAGCTCAGTAGAAACATGGCCTTTCATAAAGAGACATAACAGTTTTTGTTTCTGTATAGGCAAGTGCTTTATCACTTAGCCACACACCCCAGCCCTCTGCTTTTTTTTTCTTTATTGGTGAGGATAAACATTTTAAGTAGGATATCACTGTATCTTGAGTATGCTTTTTGGTAATTTTATTAGGAAATGGGTAGCCATACTTTTCACTTATTATTTTTTTAAATTTTGGTGTCTGTTTTCTGGTCTTTGGCTCTAGTGGTATAATAAAAAATAAAAAATGAGATACGGGAAATGAGAAGTCTGTTAGTGTTCATTACATTACACAGAGTCATGCAGAGTGAAATGATCTATGCATTTATGTGCTTGACTCAATGCAGGCATGTATGCTCAAATTCTAAATAAACCTCAGGTTTACTCAGTTGTAGTTGGAAATATGAGAAGAGTCTTCTGAGTAAGTGTTTTTATTGACTCTGGAGGGGCCTGATAATGTAGGTAGTTTAATGTAAGCCTTAGAGAAAAAAGTAAGTTATATTCCTGAAGATTCCTTGGACAAATGCATTGAATTTATAAAAGTCTGGAAAGTGATCAAGTTTAACTTAATTTCTGTTTCAATTAAGAATAAATTGATTTGCCGTGGGCTATTAGAACTTTTCTTCAGTTTCATTTTGACTTTATTACTTTAACAACCATGTATAGGTGGAAGAGATTAGTTTATATAACCTGATTTAGTACTGTTTTTTTATAAGCAACATGTATAACATCATATTATACATTTAATTGAATAATTAAACATATAATATCCAATCAATTAAAATTACTTTTACATTGGAAGAATTCCATTGGGTTTTGAAGACGTTCTTTAAAATTATGTAATAGCCTAGTAATTTAATCCTTTTAAGAAGAATTAATGTGAAAAATGTTAAAATTTTAAAACATTTTTTTCTGCTGATAAAGTAATATAAAATAATACACTTTTTATGCCAGATAAATTTGGAAAAGGAAATATCACTTATAATCCTGTCACTTAGAAACAAGTACCATTATTATTTTGAAGCATTCAGAATTCTAATTTTGAATTTAATTTTCTCTGTATATCTATTTTTAAGATACATTTTTGTCTCTTTAGATAATGCACATTATTATCTTTAATTTTTCTAAAAAAGATTTATAGTTAGCATGGCTAACTTCCTTCCAAGGAAGACAAGAACTTTAATGTACTTTAACATCCTTCCAGTCTCTCATGCTCTGGCCATTAACTTTCATTTCCCTTAGGGTTATTATTTTTTTAGAATTTTAGCTTTAGGTTCTTTTAAAATAATAAATACTTTAGATATATTAGCATGTTTTACTGACTTATTTGCCTGTAGCTGTAGCACAGTAGCGTCCAATCCCGTCAGATCTCGGAAGCTAAGCAGGGTCAGTCGGGTTGGTCCTTGGATGGGAGACAGCTTGGGAACACCAGATACTGTAGGCTTGGGGGAAGGACTCGGCAACCCACTCCCGGAAATCAATCAGCCAATGAAAACCCTATGAATAGCAGAGAAGTACTGACAATAGTGTTTCACATGTTGTAGGTAGGGTCATTATGAGTTGGACACTGACTCGAAGGTACCTAACAACAACTGACTTATTTGGTCACCCTGTTCCTTGCATCTGTCTCTCTGACCTACCTTCCTTCCTCCCTCTTTCTTCCTTTTTCAGGTTAATGTATGTTCCTTAATACGTCTTTCAGAAGTAGTTTCATTACTAGCCTTTTAAAGTTCTTAAGTCTAGAAATACCTTCCTTTTGCCCTCTTTCTTCAATGATGATTTGATTGGATATGGAATTCTGGTTCAGTTATTTTGTCTTGTTTTGAAGGTATTTCCATTGTGTCTTTATTAGCTCTGGTTGTTGGAGAGAACAATTTTATCATTCTGATATTCTCTCTTTTGGGCAGTCTGTCTTTTTTCCTCTGAAAGTTTTTAGTATTTTTCTCTTTCCCTTGATCTTTTGAAGTTCCAATACAATATTTCTAGGTTTAGAGTTTTCTTTATTGTGACTTTCTGGTGTATATACATATACATTTAAACTTTATCTATTTATAAACATATATGTATATATTCATATATATATTCTATGTGAACTCTTTATTTCAATTTCTTTATTTCTTTACATCCTATGTAATATATTCTGTTTCATCCTCAAATTTACTAATATTCTCTTCAGCTCTATCCAGTTTACTCTTTAGTTCATACATTTAACTTTTTATTTTATACTTTCCATTTCAAGATTTCTAATTGGCTCTTTTCTGTAACTGTTGTTCTATTTAATAACCCTGCTTTTATTTCATTGATGTTAATCCTTCTTTTTCTCTTCAATAATTTTAAAGATTATTATTTAAAATTTCTTTTCAGATTTCTTGGTCTCTTTGATAAGTTCTCCTTTCTATTGGATTTACTGATTTTCTTTTAGGGTACTGATTTGCTTGTGTGAAGTTTTTTAAGAGTGAGAAGTTTCTCCAAATTTCTCTGTATGGCTGTTTAGCAGCTGCCTCACTCCTACCAGGTTTTGTGATAGTGTGGATAGAACAGTTTCATACTCTATTCAGAGGCCAGCCATACAGGTTTTCTTCTGGCTTTGTGGGTCATGTGTGCAGGGTACTTGAGTCATAGCAACTTAGTTGCTAAAGTTTACATGTGGAATTTTTGTATTGATTCTTTCAACAAGCACATGGGCCTCATATGCATTGAACTTTATTTAGACATACTGGGGAACCACTGGAATGTCTGAAATGTGAAGAGATAAAATCAGAATTATGCTTTAGGATGTTTAATTTGGCAAAGATATGGAGGATGAATTGTAAGAGAGAAAAACTGGAAAACTGGAGAGCTATTTAGTAGGGTATGGCAAAAGAAATATTGGGAGTGAATGTTAAGGACCTGGATGAGGTTGTGGCGTTAAGACTAGAAAGAATAGAATCAGCAGGGCTTGGATACTGACAGTGTGTGGGGAGTAAGAGAAGTCAAATATGAACTGTGGGATGGGGAGAATAATCTTGCCATGAAAGAAATTGTAAAATCACACTGCAAGGAATAAGGAAATAAAGATATCGCCTGCCTTAAGATGGCATGTACTTATCCATTTCTTTTCAGGGGAATATTGGCAGTGAAGAGGTAAGAAAACAGACAAATAGTTTGAATGGCTAGAGAGCCAAAATCTTCCTTAAGATCTATGCATAATTGTCTGTGTTTTATGGAATATAACCTTTTAGGTGCATCTCAAAGGAAAGTTTCAGCAGTCATCAGAGTTACCTGTATTTTTTATTCATCACTATAGGCTTGGAAAAGGAATCAAGAAAAAGTTATTGTTTTCCTTCTGATTGTCACATAATTTGGATTTTCCACTGAAGTTCAACTAAAAGTCAGCTTGGGATCTTGGGAATGAACCAAGACATGGAAATGCCTAAGTCCAGCCGTGATCTAGGGAAGGCTTTATGATGGAGATGGAATCAGATACTGTATGAAAGAATTTAGAGTCACTGCAGGGTTATCTCTAGCCAGAGGGGAAATGGCCAGTCAGGAAGAGTGACTGGCATAAGAAGTCAGAGCAGCAGCTTGCTGATAACCCCCGGGAAGAGCAGCACTCCCTTAAGGAAGTAATGGAATCAGCTTCCTGCAAAAACACATTAATTTGACAATTCACTTGATCTCAAATGAGGTATGGATAATGGCAATCTTTAAAATAAAACGAGGCAGTTGTAGAAAATTGAGGAAATCCCCCTTCTAGGTTGCAAACACCACAAATGTTTTATAACCAGAGCCCTCAGCCAAGGGCTAATAATAATTTCCATATGCACATTTGGTTCTGACATGGGAATAAATTTCCCAAGATGGGTGTAGTGTCTCCAAGGAGTCTTCAAGGCTCATAGAAGCAACTAGTTATCCACTGAACCAAGTTAATTCCTGCTGGATTCTGCAACCCCCTGACCTGTTTGCCATGGTGGGATCTTCTGCCTTTGGCTACTGTGCGTTTTCTTTTCTCTCTGCTATCCTCATAACCACTGTGTTTTATCTTGTTGAGGAAGCTCCAGTATCCTGAATGTGTATCCAAGAGTATCGGTTTGTGTGTCCACATTTGCTCTCTATGTTCATACCTTGCAGCTGGAGTCAGCTCCTTCTCTGGTAGTGTCATTATGCTCACTCTGTGCCAGGCACTGCTCTGAACACTTTACACGGGTGGTTCACCGAATTTTCACATCGGTCCTAGGAGGCAGATCTTTTATTGTTTCTTCTGAGAGACGTCCCAGCTTGCTGAATGTTCCCAGCTTGTAAGTGGCCACCACCATCACTGTGCTATGCTGGCTGCAAGTGCAATCTGGCTAATGGCTTTGACACTAGAGTTCCTGTGCATAGTTTTGACAGTGAGATCAGTGTCCACACTGCCAATATATTTAGGCTTGGGCCAGGTAGCCCTATTTGGAAAACCCATGGGAACAAGGAATATCTGAGATACAGGGGACATATGCTAGTGTATTTCTCACAGGTTGTATAAGTAGCATTTCTTTTGCAATTAAGCAGTTATTTCCACTGAAGAAGCACTCAACTTTTGACAAATGCAGTCTCTTTTCTCTGTTACATAAAAGAACCAGGCATAGGTTGGCATGAAAAAGACATCCATGTAAAACACAGACTCAAATGGTAGCTCTGAATATTATGATGTGGTGTATCTAGAAATAACTACAAAAGAAGGCATACTTAAATGAATATAGTATTTGCATTAAGATTTCCCATCCGGTCAAACTCTCTGCCCCTTCATCCCTGCCCTCCTCCTCGCACATACATTTATAGTGCATTGTGATGAGATTCTACCTTTTCCACCATCCAGGCTTCTCAGAGCTATAAACCGGTCACATAATTCATAGGAGCTTAAAGATACGTGGAGAACTTGGATAGGGGCCAGGGGAGAGCAATGAAAATGATTAACGGGTTGGAAACCAGCACTGATGAAAAAAGATGAATGGAATCAGGATTACCGGTATTGAGAAGGTTTAGAGGTGACTTAGTAACTGTCCTCCACAGTAGGAAGGACTGTTGAGAGAAGCATGGTGACCAAGTGTCTTCCAAATCTTCTCAGAGAAGAAGTGACTGACCTGCCACAGGGAGGATTTAACCTACATGTGAAGCAAACAGGATTCTCCCCTCCATCCTTCCAGTCGCTGTGTATTGACTCCTCCATCCTTCCCGTCATTACGACTGGTTCTTAATGAGAAGTCTGAAGGTGAAGGGCACCATGCACAGAACAGTTTAATATACAAAGAAAAGCTTTCTTCCCTCCAATGCAGCTATTCTTGGTTGGAACCTTAGAGTAGTAAGACGAATCAGTCACGACACCAGGGGCTTTTACGAAATGCAAATGCTCTGGGATGGACCACTATTCCCTAGCATCCATTGAAGAATAACTACGTTAATACGGTGTGCTTACGGTGAATGCAGACAGGTGGAAACAAGATAATCTATTTCAATGGTATATAATAAAACTTTGGTGATGTGTGCATTCAGTGGGGTGTTTGGTTAGGTGGATATTTTAGTTAACTAAGGACCAATTCATGTCAATGCTTATCTTTGAGAATGTTTTGAAAATATTTTTTTTTGTCTGTTCCCTGCTTTAATAATATCCTTCATGGGCAGAACTTCACTAGAAGCAGTTTTGCAAGGCAGACTAGATTGGATGGAACCCTACTCACTCTCAGGGTTATATTACACCCTTGGGAGCTGGACAGAAAGAACTGGGCAGTGTAAACTGTCCATTTGTTAATCTCACCAATAAGCCTGCTCTGAAAATTTCTGCCCTTAAAAGTTCATCACTGAAAATCACAAGAGCAAAATCCCCTAAAATGTAGTATTCTTCTTGGGTAGTAAAAATGAATATGAATCCCTCCTTTTAAATTTTAAAGTGGAAGAAATAAAACTCATGGCAAACAGAGAAGACAATGAAATTATCAGTAGTCATGCTTACATGTCATGGGAATGCTGTGCAGACTTAACAATGGTTTTCTCTGGAAAGCTCCACCTCTTTGATCTATCTCAAATTTCACACCTACCGTCAAAGTGGATCACTGCATAAATCTGTATTCTCTCCTCCCGTTTAAGGCTATTGGTGCTTTGAGTAATTTAACCACATGTTACTGTCAGGTTGAACACATTCATCTTGTGTTTCAAAGTGTATACTCGTCAATCTCTCTAGGGTTCCTTCCCTTCGGGCCTTATATCGTCACATTTAAGGAGACTCTCTCCTGCCTGTCTTTATCTTGTTAGGCTTTCAGCAGCTTAAGTTGAATCTTCGCCTTTCATTCTTCCCGTCAAGCTTTCTTTAACAAGCTCTCTTATTTCCCTATTCATAAACTGTCAGCGCTGCTCATGTGCATTATACACACGGTCAGATGTTACTGCAGATTAAATCATTTTCCCTCTGAGGCGCTTGAGTTACCTAGCACATATTTTTGAAAAAGTCTGTAAGCGTGTTCAAGGCAAGGTTTGTGGTTTGCCCTCAGATTCTAAGGGACCTGCAAAATGAAGGAGGCAGCTATGTGGGTTTTTTTTTTTTTTTTTTTTTTTTTTTTTTTTTTTTTTTTTGTTTAATTGGTGGGAGCTCTTGATGCTGTCTTAGAAGGGAGAAGAGCTAGTCAGGTTTTATGAGAGATTAAAACTTCAATTATTCCTTTTGAACATGGGGAACATAAAATGACACAGCAATGCACAGATATTTAGAGTCAAGCTTGATTAGGCATGCGACCTGGTCAAATGATCAAATAAACCATAACTTATAACTTTGAGCTCTGGTTTTGAGCCTCAGTGCCTGGTCCCCAGCAAATGCTCAGATGTCTTTGAATGAATGAATGAAGTGACAGGGCAGAGCTGAGGGCAAAGGAAAAATGACAAAGTACAAGGAATTAAGTACATATTAGTTAAAGTCTCAGTGCTTGCAAAGCAAGATCGTACAGTGTTTTGATTATAGCTTTTTTTTTTTTTTTTTGTGGTACTGGGGGTTGAACCGAGGAACTCGTGCCTGTATGCTCTGCAAGTGCTGGACCACTGAGTTGCACCCTCAGCCCATTTTTTTTACTTTCTGAGAGAGAGTCTTGCTAAGTTACGCAGACTGCCTCTGGTCTCGAACTTGCGATCCTCCTGCCTCTGCCTCCTGAGCTGCTGGGCTTACACGTGTGTGCCACCACGCCCGGCTCTGATTATAGCTTTCTATTCTATTTAAATAAGAAAAGAGAGGTAGGCATGCTGATGTTTCTAAACATGGATTAATTTTAGAGTTACTCCATTTACCACTATTTCTTAATGATAGTATTATAGGTCACATTAGGTAGCAATAGTATTAAACATATATATGTTAAACAATTGTATTTAACTTGATCTTTTACTTCACTTTGTGACTCTTCCTGCTAATCACTAGTGTTTTGTATTTCCTACTTAGGTTGAAAATATTTCGAAGGCAGAATTTTCTATGTACGATTCAAGATAGAAATTCCAAGGTGTTCTTTAGTAGATAAATCCTGAGGTTAGCTAAACCAAAAAAAAATTTTTTTTCCAGTACTGGGGGTTGAACTCAGGGCCTCACCATTGAGCTGCACCCCCAGCCCATTTTTTTTTTCTTTTTATTTTTTGAGACAAGGGTCTCACTAAATTAGGCAGACTGCCTCTGGTCTCAAACTTGCCATCCTCCTGCCTCTGCCTCCCAAGTCACTGGGATTATAGGCGTGCACCACTGTGCCCAGCTTGGCTAAGCCAATTTTAATAATGGTTTTGGAACTGGGCATAGGAGTGAATTCAGAACTGACCTGTTTGTTTAGCAGGTTTTACTGTCACAGAATTGTCTTGACCCATGTTGTCACTATGATGATTGACTAGGCCGTATTTTGCTTTTCATAAAGAGTTAATTCCTTCTTCCTAACTTCCCCTCACGCCCACTTGAAGCAAAATCCAAGTGACCTCATATCTATTTTGAACATGATGCATTAGCTCTTCCTTTCAAACTCTTCTTCCCAGTTGGTGGGGTCATGTTATTGACCCCAGGAAAGTGAATGCGCATGTATGCTGAGCAATATTAAGGTATCAAATTTAGGAAGGTTAAAAAGCATTTATCGCAAGGATATTAGGCCCAAGTGACAGTGTGTTGGTAGTAGTTAATTATACTTTGTGCACATTTTATAGAGTTAAACAAAAATAATAAGCAAGGCAAGGCATAGAAAAAATGAGTGGAGTTATGTTACTTTTTTGAATTCACAAAAGAAATAACTTTTCATACTTAACAATAGATGAACGTGATTTGATTCACAGTATATTATGCATTTAGTCTTTAATGGCTCACTTTCTCATTGGAACATGAAACTGGAAGGCTTGTTGGAGAAAATGGAAAGTTTATCATGTAATCCCTGAAGTGCACTTGAGGATGGTACATATATTTTTATCATAATGTTAGTTTTGTTGGTAATCTAGGCTCTAATAGGTAACCGAATGCTGATAAATTCTTTTTTTTTTTTTTTTTTTTTTTTTTTTTGGTGATACTGGGGGTTGAACCCAGGGCCTTGCGTCTGCATGCTCTGCAAGTACTGGACCACTGAGCTGCACCCTCAGCCCATTTTTTCTTTTTACTTTTTTGAGACAGGGTCTCGCTAAGTTATACAGACTGCCTCTGGTCTCAAACTTGTGATCCTCCTGCCTCTGCTTCCCTAGCCGCTGATATGTTCTTAAAACAAGCAGTCGCCAAACACTGGTTTATGGTTTCCTCCTACTGTGTTAGGAAATTTTTGCTATTTTGAGGAAAAACGGGAAAGATGAGCAAAATGTAGTTATTCATGAAAATAAGCTGATTTCTTTCTCTTTTTTTCTTTTTCTTTTTCTTTTCTTTTTTTTCTTTTCTGTTTTTTGGTATTTGGGGATTGAATCCAAGGTCTCACACATACTTTGCAAGTGCTCTACCATTGGGCTACACCCCTAGCTCATTTTTAATTTTTTATCTTTAGCCAGGGTCTTGCCAAGTTACTCAGGCTCCCTCTGGCCTCAGACCTCTTGCCTCTACCTCCACAGTCACTGGGATTATAGGGATGAGCTACAGTGTGGGGCAGATTGACTTCATTTAAAGTTATAGTTTACTCTGAGATTCTTTTTTTTTTAATTATAAATTTTTAATGTCCAACTTAATTGGTTTCATTCTGACATGTATTTTATTGTGACATTTCCATATATGTGTTTCATTGTACATTGCACAGATAACTTCCCCTGTGCCCTCTTGTGCCCCTCCTTCCCTCTCTTCCACCCCCCACCAATGGCCTCCCTTTTACTTGCATGTCTTTTTGTGGGAATATTGTCCTATACCCATACATCCTGATTATGATTTAAGTCTAAACTTTTTTCTGAAGTGATCTATCTTTTTACATTGTCAGCAGTACTACATGAATAATTTAGTCCGTTTGTATTATTACCATCCTTTGGTATTGTTGGTATTATTATAATTATTTCCCGAACTGTTAAAGTTGAGCTGTTTACCCTGAGGTCGACCTCTCTCTCATTCTTCACTACTCGTTGGCCCTCCTCCCACTTCTCTCCTCTCCTATCATTGCTTCCTTTTGCTAGATCCCTTCTTCCTTCTTTTCACTCTTTAAATTGTCCCTTCTCCACTAAGTTTATAGGAGCTTTTTATTATGTTCCAATTTATAGGAGTTATTCCTTCTTTTAAGTTTGATTCAGCTCCCACATATGAGTGGGAACATGTGGTAGTTTTCTTCTCGGGCTTGTGTTCATTCACTTAAGATAATTTTCTCTAATTCCATTTATTTTGCTGCAAATGACATTATTTCACTTTTTGATTGCTGAATACTATTCCATTATGTATATGTACTGTGATTTTTTAATCCATTCTTCTGTTGATGGGCACTTTGGTTGATTCCATATCCTTGCTATTGTGAAAAGTGCTGCACTGAACATGGAGATGCAGGTGTCTCTGTGGCATGATGACTCATCTCCCTTTTGGTATATTCCCAGTAGTGGTATAGCTGGGTCATATGGTAGATCTATTTTTAGTTTTCTGAGGTACCTCCATATTGATTTCTAAACTGGTTGAACCAATTTACGACTCTACCAGCAGTATAAGAGGGTTCCCTTTTCTCCACAGCCTCACTAGCATTTGTTGTTATTTGTTTTATAGATCTTGGCCATTCTTACTGGAGTAAGGTGGAATCTGAGAGTTGTTGTGATTTGCATTTCCCTAATGGCTAGGGATATTGAGCATTTTTTCATGTGTTTCATGGCCTTATGAGCTTCTTCATTTGAGAACTGTCTGTTCAGTTCTTTTGCCCATTTGTGTATTGTTTTATTTGTTTTCTTGGGAATTGTTTTCTTGAGTTCTTTTTAAATTCTGGAAATCAGTCCTCTGTCCGATGTACAGGTTGTAAAGATTTTTTTCCCATTCAGTGGGGACTTCCTTGACTCTGTTGATTGTTTCCTTTGCTGTACAGAAGCTTTTTAATTTCATGTAATCCCATTTATCTCTTCTTATTGTGATTTCTTGAGCAATTGGAGTCTTATTAAGGAAATGCTTTCCTATGCCTATATGTTGGAGCATATTACCTATCCTTTCTTTTATTAATTTTAAAGTTTCTGGTTTTATGTTGAGGTCTTTTATTCATTTCAAGTTAACTCTCATGCATATTGAGAGGTGCAGGTCAGTTTTCATTTTTCTGCAAGCAGATATCCATGTTTCCCAGTATCACTTATTGAAAAGGCTATCCTTTCTCCAATTGGCCTGCTTTGATCCTTTGTCAAAAATCAAGTGGCTGTAGATGCGTTGATATATCTCTGGGTCCTCTATTCTGTTCCACTGGTCTTCAGGCCTATTTTTGTGCCAGTTCTAAGCTGTTTTTGCTACTGTAGCTCTGTAGTGTAAAGTCAGGGATTGTGATCCTACCTGCACTAGTTTTGCAGCTTAAGAGTGTTTTGGCTCTTCATTTGGTCTTTCATCTTTCTATATGAATTTTTGGAACATTTTTTTCTATTTCTGAAAAGTCTGCCATTGGAATTTTAATGGGGATTGTATTAAATCTGTAAATTGCTTTTGGTAGGATAGCCATTTTTATTATATGATTCTTCCAATCCAGGAGCAGAGAAGGTCCTTCCACTTTTTAGTATCCTCTGAGATTTCTTTCTTTAATGTTTTGAAATTTTCCTTGAAGAGGTCTGCAGGGTCTTTGGTTATATCGAGTCCAAGGTATTTAATTTTCTGATGGGATATCATGAAAGGGATTGTAGCTGTAATTTCCTTCTCTTCCTGGTTACAGTTGGTGTAAAGGAAGGCTATTGATTTTTTTTTTTTTTTTCGGTACTGGGGGTTGAACCCAGGGCCTCATACTTGCATGCTCTGCAAGTCCTGGACCACTGAGCTGCACCCTCAGCCCATTTTTTTATTTTTTGAGACAGGGTCTCTCTAAGTTATGCAGACTGCCTCTGGTCTCGAGCTTGCGATCCTCCTGCCTCCACCTCCTGAGCCGCTGGGATTACAGGCAGGTGCCTGGCTCAGGAGGGCTACTGATTTTTGTGTGTTAATTTTGTATCCTGCCACTTTGCTAAAGGAGTTAATTAGGTCTAAAAGTTTTCTAGATGAGGTTTTGGGGTCCTTTAGATAAAATATCATGTCATCGGCAAATAAGGATAATTTGACCTCTTCATTGCTTATTTGTATCCGTTTGATTTCTTTCTCTAGTCTAACTGCCCTGGTGAGGACTTCACTCATAATATTAAATAAGATAGGAGAGAATGGACATCCTTCTCTTATTCCAGATCTTAGAGGAAATGGTTTCCATTTTTCTCCATTTAATACAATGTTGGCTGTAGGTTTGTCATAGATGGCCTTTATGATGTTAAGGCTACATCTCTAGCTCATTTTTAATTTTTTTATCTTTAGACAAAGTCTTGCTAAATTACTCAGGCTCTCTCTGGCCTCAGGCCTGTGATCCTTCTGCCTCTACCTCCACAGTCAGTGGGATTATAGGGATGAGCCACTGTGCTGAGCAGGTTGATTTCATTTAAAAGAATATTATACCCTGAGATTATTCTATTTTTCTGTGTTGTAATGCTTTTTCTTATTTGAAAAAACTTTTTTTTCTGATACTTGAAACCAGCAGAGACTTTCTCTAGCATCATCCCATGAAACCTGGAGGAAGCTTCAGGCCCTGTGGGGAAGATGTGCATTGGCCATCAGTGTCTGTGGAGTGACCCTTTGCCCCACTTGGGATACATACATATGGGAAGGATTTCTAAATGGAAAATCTACATTTTTCCTAGTTTTATACTCAATAATTCCTTTTACTTTAACTATGTACTTTTAAAGATATATGAAAAAGAAGCAGAAAGAAATACTTATCTACCTAGATATTAACATTTTGCCTATCTGCTAATGAATTCTCATTTGTAAAAGAAATAAACCATTAGAGATACTGTTCAAGGCCATTCCTACTTTTTCCCACTCCTCTTCTATCTTGGAATTGGTGTAAAGTGTTCTCATGAGTTCACTTCCGAAACAATCCCGAAAAAAATTAGCCATTGAAAACCCTATGAGGGTGGCTATGAGTTGGACCCGACTCCATGGCATCTAACAATAACAATATACTATTACCAATTCTGAATGCTTTTTGATGAGTTTTTAAATGTACATAGATGTTTACTGTGCATATCATTCTCCAACTTGTTTTTTTCACTCAGCCTGTTGTTTTTCAGATTAATTCATGCTGATAAAGCTTCATCAGATTTGTTCATTTTAACTACTGTCTAATTTTCTATTCTGTGCATATACTGTAGCTTATTAATTTGTTCCTCTACTTGGAAATAAAGTGTTTCTACTTTCCTGCTATCACAAATGGTGCTGTGTTGAGCATCCTATTTAAGTCTCCTGATGTACATGTGTGAGAATTTTTCTAGGATAGATCCTAGAATGGAAATTCTGGGTCATGGGTTATATGTGTTTGTAATTTTACCAGTTGTATCTTTTACACTCCTAAGAGCAGTAACTGAGTTTCTGTTTTCCTTAGATCTCTCCTCATCCCGTTCCCTGGTCCAATACTTCACGTGATTAGAGTTACTCATTTTTGACAGCCTAAAGAGCAAGCACGGCCTTGTTTTGACTTTCTTTACTAATAAAATTGAACATCTTTTCATATTTATTGATCATTCAAGTTTTACTTCTGTGATTTATGTGCTCATACCCTTTATAAGTATGTTTTAAGCTTTTTATTTTGTCTCTTAAATTCATTGTAAGGTCTTCTTCCAGTCTGTGGGCTTATCCTTCATCTTGCTGATAGTGAACTTTGTTTAATAGGAATTTCTGTTTTTGAAGTAATCAATGGTATGAATACCCCTTTTATGGTTTCATGTATTTATGCTTTTATATATGATTGTATCTTCTTTTAGAAATCTTTTTACTGATATCATAATGTTCTTTTAGTTATTTTGGTTTATGTATTTAGGTATCTATTTGAACTTTATTTTTCTACTTAGATACTAGGTAGGAATCTAGTTTTTGCACTTTTTGTATGGCTCTACTTGTTAAATAATTCATCCTTTCACAACCAATTGATAATGCCACCTCTGTCATATGACAAGTTCCCACAAATGTGTAAGACTGTTTCTGTGGTCTCTATTCTGGTCATTTGGTCTATTTCTTTATCTTGATGCCACTAGCACTTTTCAAAAATTGCTACATCTTTATAATAAGTCTTTGATATCTGTAGGGCAAATCTTCTCTTCCTTTTCCTCAAGACTGTCTTAGTCATTGTTCCATCTGAATTTTATGATTAGCTTGTTGAGCTTCACAGAAAATCTTGTTATACTGTGATTTAATTTGGTCTGGCTCTCTGCTTCCTCTGTCTGTTCTCTGGAATAGTTTCTGTTGGAGGGAGTTACTCGTAGTTGGAAGTCTGTTCAGAACTTTTCCTTTAGCACTCAGTTAATATATGTGGGGGACAGTTACCTATTCAATTTGTTTTAATGGATGTATTAAGATTTGCTCTTTCTTTGTGAGTCATTTCAGTAACTTCTATTTTTCTAGGAAATTATTATTATTATTTGTAAATGTTGGTGGGGTACAGAGCAGTAAGACTTTTGTTGTCTCCATTGTGCAGCTGTTACATCACTTTTGCTTACACATTCATCAACTTACATGTTTAACAGAACCATATTTCCTGTGTATTAATATAGTTGCATCATATATTTTGAGAATTTTCTCTCCTCCTTTTCCCCTTTATTTTCACTTCCCTTTCCCCATTCCCCAACCTCCACTCTCACCCACATATCCCCACCCAATAAATAAATGGGCAATGGAACTGAACAGACAATTCTCATACAAAGAAGTATGAATGGCCGAGAAATGCATGAAAAAATGCTCAATATCTCTAGCTATTAGGGAAATGCAAATCAAAATAGCACTGAGATTCCATCTCACTCCAGTAAGAATGGCCAAAATTAAAATAGATTATAACAAATACTGGCTAGGATGTGAGAAAAGGGAATCTCTTTTATATTGCTGGTGGGACTATAAGTTATTCCAGTCACTTGGAAATCACAATGGAGATATCTTAGAAAACTAAGAATATAACTGCCATATGACCCAACTGTACCACTCCTGGGAATATACCCAAAGGAAGACAAGTCACCATATCACAAGGATACCTGCACCTCCATATTTAATGCAGAACTCTTCACAATTGCAAGGATATAGAATTGAGCATGATGTCCATTAACAGAGGAGTGTATTGAAAAACTGTGGTCCATACGCACAATGGAATATTACTAGGCAATTAAGAAGAATGCAGTAATATATGCAGCAAAATGGATGGAACTGGAGAACATCATTTTAGGTTACCTAACCCAGTTTCCAAAAGAGAAATAGCATATGTTCCCACTCATATGTGGGAACTAAATCTAACTTAAAGTAAGAATAAATAAATAAATAAATAAACTATACATATGAAGATCTAAAAATTAACATTCATACAAATTTAAAAAGGTAAATTATTCTTTTGTCTAGGTTTTCAAATTTATTAACAAAGTTGTTCATCATTTTCTCTGGAGTATTTAAAAATCTCTCAGGTATCCTTTAAATTGTTGTTTTCATTTATGCCTTCTCTTTTTTGATTAATCTGACTTATTCATTTCATGTGCTTTTTCTTTTCTTTAGGAAAAATGTCCCCCTTTTTGTCTTTTTCTAAATGTTTGAGTTAGATTCATTCATGGGTTTTCATTTGCTTCACTTCCAATATGAACACTTCAGGCTACAAGTTTCCTCTAGTATCAGTTTAGCAATTTTCCACAGATTTTGGTATGTAGTGTTTACAATATTCTTTAGTTTAAAACTTTTATAATTTTTGTTATGATTTCTCTTTTAACCCATATATTATTTAGTATTCTTTAAAATTTCTAATTTTCTGAGTATTATTATATTTTTGCTATTAGTTTTTATGATACTGTGCATTTTTTTTGTGGTTAAATGGGCAAATTTTTCTGCCTTCAAGTGCGCTGGAAAAATAATTTGGGGCTACAGACTCCTAGATAAAGCTTGTTAATTATGTGTTCCAAATATTATGTGCTCCCACTAATTTGTGCCTGGATCTGTACCACTGTGATGTCTGATCCCCTCAGATCTCCGAAGCTAAGTAGGGTTGGACCTGGTTAGCACATAGATGGGAGATCGCCTGGGAATACCAAGTGCTATAGGCTTGGGAGAAGAATCGGCAACCTACTCCCAAAACACAATCAGCCATTGGAAACCCTATGAATAGCAGAGGAGCAAGACAATAGTGTTTTGTATGTTGTACATAGGGTCGCTATGAGTTGGATACCAACTTGCCGACACCTAACAACAACAACAATAACTAATTTGGGGTCTTCCTTATTAATTACTGAGAGAAGTGTGCTAAAATTTGCCCTTATAATTATGAATTTGATGATTTAATTCTTGTAATTCTGTCAATTTTTGCCTCATGCATTTGGAGGTAAAATTATTAGGTACATATAAATTCCAAATCCTGCATCTTTCTGGAAATTTTTTTTGCCATTTTATAGTAATTAGAGAATAATGATTTTTGCATTGAAGTATACTGTATTTCATATTAACATAGTCATTCCAGGTTTCTTTTGGTATATTTTTCATTTACTCACTTCCAGACTATCTGAATCCTTAAAAAAAAAAAAAAGAATCTATTGTTAACAGCATATGGCTGTATTTTCTTTGTTTTTTTCTTAAGTCACATTATAGGTTTTATTAATTAGATGCTATTTCTCATCATACTTATTTAATTTACAAATAATAATTACACATTTATAGAGTACAGTGTAACATTTCAATATAGGTTGAATTTTGTTTCCTGAATGAAACCTGACATTCTCCTTCCTCTAGTCTATTTATATCTATCATGATCAGAGATCTCTTTGGATTTATTTCTCTCATCTTATTTTCTGTTTTGTATTTACCTTGTTATTTTCTTCCTTCTCTCCTTCCCTTCTTTCTTCTTTCCTTCTTTCTTTCATTTCCTTTTTCTTATTACTCTCCCCCCATTTTATTTTGTTGCCTGAACTCAGGATATCTTTCCACATCAGCCTCCTGAGTACCTGGGATAGTTTTCTTCTTTCTGTCTTGCTTAATGTAAGACTAACTGAAACTTAAAAAAAAAAAATTCCCTCTATTGTATTTGGCTTGTGTTCTTTAAATAAGTACTATTAAGTGTTTATATGTCTATAGCTATAGCACCCTGGCATCTGATCACTCCTGACCTCAGAATTTAAGCACTGTCTCCTTGGTTAGTCCTTGGATGGGAGGCCACCTAGGAATACCAGGTGCTGCAGGCTAGGGAGAAGGACCTGGCAATCCATACCCTAAACAATCTGCCATTTAAAGCCCTATGAATAGCAGAGAAGCTCTGACATAGTGTGGGGCAGAATCAGGGAGTGTTTCTTTCTGTTGTTCATAGGGTCACTATGAATTGGAACTGACTCAACAGCACCTAACAACAAATAAGTGTTTAATCCGCCTACCTAACAAACTCACATTAAATAATATTTACTCTATTTCTTTTTTTCTTTTTCTTTTTCTTTTCTTTTTTTTCTTTTTCTTTTTCTCTTTCTCTCTCTTTCTTTCTTTCTTTCTTTCTTTCTTTTTTTTTTTTTTTGGTGGTACTGGGGTTGAACCCAGGGCCTTGACCTTGCATGCTCTGCAAGTGCTGGACCACTGAGCTTCACCCTCAGCCCATTCTTTTACTTTTTGAGACAGGGTCTCACTAAATTACACAGACTGCCTCTGGTCTCGAATTTGCGATCCTCCTGCCTCCGCCTCCCGAGCCGCTGGGATTACAGGCATGCGCCACCATGCCTGGCTTTGTACTCTATTTCTGGAACATGTGAGCACTGCAGAGCATGTTAATTCAGGTTGTTAACCCTTGTCCCCACAGCTTATGTGAAAATCACTGCCCCGGGTTTTAGTTTGACTTTGTGTTTATAATTGCCAAACGAGTCATTGTTGTTAATGCAATTAATGGTTATTTAGATTAATACACAGTATTAACCAGCTAATTTTCTCACCATTGTTTCTTGTTCCTTTCTCATAGGTTTGATATGATTAGTCTTGAAATATATTCTTTCGTGCTCTTTCACTAGAGTTCTGTGGGTAGTAAATTCACTTTGTCTTTGTCTATCTGAAAGTCTTTATTTTGGACTCATTTTTCAATAAGCATTCTTTTGGACAATACAGTTAAAGTCTGACAGTTATTTCCTCTCAGTAAACTGACTATATTACCCCATTTTTAAAGCTTCTATTGTTTTTGAGCCTCCTGCTGTCATGTATTGTATTTCCTCTGTAGTAATCTGCTTTTAAAATTCTCTCTAGTTACTTCCCTTTGTTTTGGGCATTAGCTCATTTATTGATCTTTCTCTTACAGTTGCAATTATTTTTTAAATTATTAAGTTTGTTTAGTTATTTTAAAATCTGTCATTCAGCTGGGCATGGTGGCATACGCCTGTAATTCCAGCGGCTGGGGAGGTGGAGGCAGGAGGATCGCAAATTCGGGGCAGTCTGTGTAATTTAGCAAGACCCTGTCTCAAAAAAGTAAAAAAAATTGGTCTGGGGTGCAGCTCAGTGGTCCAGCACTTGCAAAGCATACAAGTGCAGGGCTCTGGGTTCAACCCCCAGTACCACACACACACACACACACACACACACACACACACACACACAAAATCAAAATCTGCCATACAAAAATAATATCTTCTTTTTTCTGGTTTTGGATCCATATTTTACATTTTAATTATTAAGTAAACTTTGTATAGTCTATTAGGTTATTCTACTGGTTGCTAATGCAATTAATTTTTTTTAGATTTATATACATCATTGCCCTTATGTTATTACACGTTATTAGATTATGAAGTTCTTTGTGGCTGCTTATTCTCTCACCTAAGAATGTCCTTGTATGGTTTATAATTTTGAGTTGTGAGCTCATTTTCACAAGGCTTTATCTGAAGGAGTTATGTGCAGTCCACATTGAGATTATATGGGGTTGGAGCAGTTTTGCATTGGTTTCTGCAGTTTGGGAGTATCAGGCTGAGTTTGTCTTTGACCATATTAGCCTCTTCCTAATTCTCTATTCCAAGCCTAAATCCCAGGAGATAGCTCTTTTCTTTTTTGTAACCTAAATCAATTAATTATTGAGGTTGTTCTTCTTTCCCTCTTGGATGATACACACGCACACGCACACGCACACGCACACGCACACACACACACTTTAGCAGATCATTGGTGCCTCCAGCATCATTTGGAAAGATCTGATTCCTCCTTTGTGTTTTCTGATCTCAACTCTCAGAGTTGTTTCATGGTTAAGCTGAAAAGCTCATGGTTCTGAAAAGCTCATAATATATCCTGAGTTCTCTTATTTCAAAGTTATTGTGTCTACTACTTCATCATTAACTAGCCTCTCTTACTTGGTAAACCTTTACCATTATTCAAGATTCAATTAAGACATTTTAGAGAAGCGTTTTCATGCTCAAGTACAATACCTTCTTGCTTTTATTGTTGTTGTTTTTTGGTTTGATTTTAACGAATAACAGTCAATCAGTTTATCATTTTCTTATCCTTGACTCTTCGTATTTCCACATCTAAAACCACATCAAATTTGGTAGTATCTCTGTGATTGTTGTTCTGATTAGGTGCCACTTGTTGTTAGATTCAACTGACAGCGACCCTGTGTACAACAGAATTTAACATTCCTTGATTCTGTGCCAGGCACATGATGTTTTTTTATGTATAAGCTCATTGTTGCAGACATTGTGTCAATCCATCTATTTGAAGCTCTTCCTTTTTTAGGTGACCTGCCATTCTGCCAAATATGTCCTTCTCCAGGAATTGGCCCCTCCTGACATGTCCAAAATACTTAAGACGCAGTCTAACCATTCTTGCTTCCAAGGAGCACTCTGGTTATACTTCCTCTAGGATGAATCTGTTGGTTCATTTGGCAGTCCATGGTATATTCACTATTCATCTCCAGAACCATAATTCAAAAGCATCAATTCTCCTGTCTCCCTGGTTCAATGTCCAGCTTTTACAAGCATGTGATGTGACCATAGCATGAGTCAGGTGCACCTTCATCTTCAGTGCGACATCTTTAGCTTTCAACCCTTTCAAGAGGTCTTTTGCCACAGCTTTTCCCAACACAATGCATGTTTTGATTTCTTGCCTGCTGCTTCCCCAGGTGTTGATTGTAGAACCAAGTAAAGCAAAATCTTGGACAACCTCAATTTTTTCTCCCTTTATCAGGAAGTTGCTTACTGATGTAGTTGAGGAAAAGCTGAATTTATGTTTCATTTGAAAATCACACGTTTCAAAATCATCTCTGTTGAGGAATTTATTAGCCATATGTACGTATTTCATTGCCAAATTGCCTTTTGGAAGGTGAAAACTAAAAGAAGTAGATCTGATCACACTGCCTTTTTAGTAAAATAATGAAACATGGACCTTCATTTGCCTTTGAGTATCTTCTCTGTTGCTTTGGTTTCCTATTTTTAAAGAGAAGATATTGAGCCAAGCCCTGTGTCACACACCTGTGATCCCAGTAACTCAGGAGGCTGAGGCAGGAAGATTGCGAGTATGTGGCTCGAGGCAGCCTGCACAACTTAGTGAGTTAACGGATGTCTTGTAATTCTTAGAAAATGTATTATGCTTGAGGCAAGTTTGCATTTAAAAATATTTTATTGACTGCAGCATGGTCTGTTAAAAAACACTAATCAGAATGTCCTGGCTAAAATCAAGTTTTGAAAGGAAAAGACAGATATTTTAAACCTTATTTGGATTTAAGAAAACAATAAAGATCAGAAATGCCGTGCTTCATGAATGTGAACTGGCCCCCTTAATGGGCAAAGCCGTCCATGGTATAATCAAATAATTAATGTTATCAGTCTTATATGGTGCTTGCTTTGCTACAGAGGTATCTGGGCTAGCACAGTGGAAAGATCAATAGCTCTTTTGATATGCTTGTCAGTTTCTAGTGTTGATGAGCAATTTCTTTTAAGCAACCTGCATTCAAATATTAGTGTGCGTCCAAAGGAAATAAAAAGTGCCATAATTTCATAAGAAGCATTTAGCCATTAGTAATATTTAATTATTTTTCCATTATTAGTGGAAATGTCTCTGGAAACTTTAATGAACCTGTCCTAAATTTACTATAAAAATATTTGCTTTAAGTTTTCCTTGAGTTATTTATATGTTAATAGCTTCTTTGCAGTTTAGATCTTGAAGGTAAAACTAGAATATTTATGACATTTAAGTCAATAGAATTAGGCAGAAGCAACTTCTTAAAAGGAGAAGAATGATGGAAAGAAATAAATATCTTTTTGCTGAAATTCATGAAAATATACAGGCAATCAATTGTGATATTTCATTTTACTTTTCTCTCTGATTATATTACCTCCTTCTCCTTCCTTATTTCTATTCATTTTTTTGTGTCTCCAGTCTTATTAATTTCTTCCTTTCTTCCCTTCTTCAACTCTTTCTTGTCTTTTTTCCTCCTCTCTTTTCTTCTTTTATATTCCTCTCTCTCTTCTTTCTTTTTTTCTCACATGAACATTTACACATATACAAAACTCACCAGTAACTGCAAGTGGGAATGGGATTCACATGCAAAGCAAAATGCCAAATTGTGAGATAAAAGGAATTGCTTTTGGTGTATTAGATATGTCTAAGTATAATTGAATAACAACAGATTTCTTTTATACATTTGGCATCTGTAGATTGCACTTTTGTTTCCATTAGATATATAAAAAAATTGGCGATTTTTCATACTCATTTAAACATAAATTGGTGTATAGGACTATGTTCTATATGTTGTAGTTTTAGCTGCTAGTTGAGAATACCATGAATTAATAATCACCTGATATTGACTTCAGTTGAGGTGAATACTAAGATTTATTGACCCAAGTGGAAAATATGGACCAAAGTGAAACCTCTGTCAATATTTATTTACCTTTACAGCAACAATTAATCTTGATATTCATTGAAACATGTAGTCAATATATGTATTGTTATATACTTTTGGAGTCTTCCATTAGAAATATTGGCAAGTCCCTGGTTCATGGCCATAGATTTAAAAGGCCTATCAATTTAAATGTTTTGGATATTGAAAGCTAAAACATGTAAAATATCATAGTGTTATTCACCAGAAATATAAGTCAAGAGCCTTCTCAGAGTGGGCTAATGTGAATTCCTTGTTGCAATTCAACTGATGCTTTTTAAGAAATATGAACTGTTAAGAAGACAACCAGTACTGGCTTCTCCATGAATGCTTCATCATGTTAGGAGACTGGATAAACTCTCATAGGAGACAGATGGGTACACATATCCTCCTCCCCAGGTGGAATGATACTGGTGAATAAGTCCCCAGTGCATCTTTGCAAGTTTCCCATATACCTAAGAGAAGTACAGGTTGTAGGGTTTGAACCTCTAGGTACTTTTTTTTCATTTACTGGGAGTTGAACCCAGGGCCTTATGCATGCTAGGCAATTGCTCCACCACTAAGCTGCACCTCTAGCTCCTTTTTTATTTTTTTGTATTGAGATAGGGTCTTGCTAAATTGCACATGCTGCCTCTGGCATTGAACTTGTGATCCTCCTCCTTTGCCTCCTGAGTTGCTGGGATTACAGCTGTGAGCCACGGTGCCTGGCTGGCCTTTGTTTCTTAGTTGTTGTTTTTATAAAATGGTGGTAGGGGTAAGAGAAACTTGCACTTCACGGTGACTGGAGATGTAATGAAGCACTTGACATGTACCCATGATATGTTAAGGTGACTGTCCTGGGCAAAGATGGCATGTTCCCTGTACTCTCTAAAATCCTGATTCAGAATGTGATCTCTAGGATTGTACATTATATTTCTGTCCCTACCCTAAAAACAATAGCAGAAAGAACAAATAAAAGACATCAATATCTAGTAGGCATTACAACTGAGACAGATTTTTGATATCAAATAATAGATGATTGATATTTTGTTAGGAATGAAACCTGCTTTCTCCATATAACTGTAGATGAACACTTACACCTCACCACAAAACAGTCATTCCAGAAATGTTCAAGCTCTTTTTACTTAATAGGGACAAGAGATTGCCTTATGTAGGGCAATATCCAGAAAGTTAGTGAAAGATATTGTGGAGACTAGAATATAGGCACACACACATACATGCACACACACAGATTTTAATATGATGCATATTCATCTTCAAATTTTTGGAATATTCTAGGCATTGTGAAAAGTTTTCAGGTTTCTTTCTTATGGCCAAACTCAACTTTGTCTCAGAAGTGTTTATAATACTCAACATCACACAGCGTGCCAAGATAATACTGCCAACAATCAGGAGTTGGCTAATATCCACGAGCAATAAACACTTTAGTAGATTTGTGTGCAGCTTTAAGTTAGCAACTTGTTTTTCTTCACTGATGTTTTCTGTCATCCTGGGGTAGTGATTTGCTTTTTTTGGGGGGGGGTGGCTTGAACATTTCATAAACTTTAATTTTTTTTCTTGGTTATACAGAATGTATACTCCTTTCTTGTTGTTAATTTGTGAACTATAGAAAAGACTTTAACAAACTAATGCCATGTATTGTTAATGAGGAGAGCAAAAACGAAACCAATATGAACAAAATTAATAACAAAAAGACTACCATATAACAAACAGTCGCCCTCCCCCTCTGCATATGAATTCCGAAATACCCATAAAGATGAGTCGCTTTCATGTATTGACCATTGACACTCTGCAGTTAGTGGTGCATGCACACACATGCACACTCACTCTCACTCACTCTCTCTCTCCCCTCTCAATCTTGAGAGAGCAGCCTCCCGGAAGGCTTCTTGGATGTGTCTCAGAAGTAGCTCATCTCCCTTTACGTCCCTTTTGAAGAGCACAGACCATCCACCTCTCTGGTGAACAGGTGGCCCTGTCACCAACCAGCACGCCCTTGCATGGTGACTGGTGGAAGGAAAAATGTGGTGATGTTTGTAAAAGGTCACCTTATTTACTTAAAGCCTGAGAGGTCCTGACAGAGTGACTGAAGAGACACAAGAAAGAAGCAAGGGGATCGAGGGGAACAGTAGCAGCAGAATGACAGGGGAGGGTGGGCAGAGAACAGGTAGGAATGAGGACAAGCAGTGAGGGGATCAAATGGATGCACCAGCAAGCCACCTGTGCGTATCTACAAGCAGCCCTTGAGTGAGCGAGAATCTCCTGTGCTTTCCAGGAGCATCCCAGTAGTCCTTAAAGAATTCAGAGTGCCACACTGGGCGCAGTGGCGCATGCCTCTAATCCCAGGGACTCGGGAGGCAGAGGCAGGAGGATCAACAGTTCAAGGCTAGAGGCAGCTTTCAAAACTTAATGAGACCTTGTCTCAAAATAAAAAGTAAAAATTGAGCTGGGGGTGCAGCCCAGTGGTAGAGCACTTGCAAAAGCATGTGTGAGGCCCTGGGTTCAACCCCTGAGGACCCAGGGAAAAAGAGAATGGAGCTTGATAGTTTGGGGTGCAGGTTTGGTTGGAGGTATTGATGAGACAGTATATATGACAAACCCTTTCAATTGAAATATGAATATGGGACACTTGTCTGCCTGAAAATACATGGTTAGATTTGAATTTTTTATGTTTCTATCTATTAGTCTTTGACAACCTATGTAAAATCATTATGGTACTTTTTTCAAACCAATAGTTTAGAATGGTGATGGCATTTTTATGGGAGGGTAGATGACATGGAAAAAGGCCATTGTCTTTATTGTGAAAGTAAGTAGACTTTGGAGTCAGATGGACTAGGCTATAGGCCTCTGGGTAGTTTTCTGATATTGAGCAGTCTACTTATTCTCTGCTTTCTTAGTTAAAAATAGATTTATTTGAATATTTCTGTAAGGACTAAAAATATACGTATGTATGAATGAATTTTTAAAAATCCCAGCTTGGTACCTGGTATACAGCAGATGCTCAATTACGTTACTTGCTTTCCTGCCATGTGAAAGGGTTTTGGAGTCGAGATATATCATAAAAATTTAGGAGACATTAGGGTAGGATGATTTTTGGTAGTTACATGATCAAATGTGCCTGCCTGCTAAGTTTGTTCCCTAGAATCACACAGAATTTTCTTTTGAGGCAAGAGAGAATCTGAAGATGTGACATTTCATTCAAAACCAAATCCTTACTGCTCAGACGTGTTAGCTGATACTGCTTGGCTTTCCTTTCAGTGCGTTCTCTAATTACACAGGTATGCGTGGGGCATGAGGTTCAGGAGGCCCTTCTCGGCCTTGCATGGCCAGGCTATGCCCCCTTCTCCAGTCTTACTCTTATTTCTCTTTACCCCTCGGTCTTTGCTCCAGCCACAGGAGCTTCATTCATTCCTCCAACACCTAAGCTGCCTCCTTCCTCACAGTTTTTGTGACATCTGCTTGAAATACTTTTCCTAGAATCCGTTTATGTCTTTCTCCCTCCCATCTCTGTCTTTTGTGGATGTGCGCGCACCACTCACCCACACCCCCTACCTAGGTCTGTCTTTTGTGGATGTGCGCGCACCACTCACCCACACCCCCTACCTAGGTCTGTCTTTTGTGGATGTGCGCGCACCACTCACACACACCCCCTACCTAGGTCTGTCTTTTATGGATGTGCGCGCACCATCCACACACACCCCCTACCGAGGTGGGCAGACTCCTCCTTACTTCACATTTCCTTCATTGTTACTTCCTGCCTGAAATCACAGCCTAGGTTAGATCTGCTGGTTAAGGACGTTCCCAACCTCTAGCAGGGTTTCATGGCTCTTACCTGTAATCCCAGCAACTCTGGAGGCAGAGGGAGGAGGATTGCAAATTTGAGGCCAGAGGCAGCTTGTTAACTTAGTGGGTCCCTGTCTCAAAATACAAAGTAATATATGGGCCGGGGTACAGCCCAGTGGTAGTGTACTTGCAAAGTATGTGAGAGGCCCTGCATTCAACCCTCAAGTACCACAAAAACAAACAAACAAACAAAAGGATTCCCAACATCTCTTCTTCTCCTTATCACAATTATGATTAACAATTTATCTTGGAAGCCTGTGGCGTCCAATCCCATCAGATCTCGGAAGCTAAGCAGGGTTGGGTCTGGTTAGTACTTGGATGGGAGACCACCTGGGATATCAGGTGTTGTAGGCTTGGGAAATTGACCCAGCAACTCACTCCCAAAAATCAATCTGCCATTGAAAACCCTATGAACAGCAGAGAAACACTAACAATAGTAGGGTCACTATTAGTTGGACACAACTTCGGAGGTACCTAACAAAAACAATAATTTATCTTGGTAGATATTGGCTAATGCCTATCTTTGTCTCTGGCTGAATTATCAGTAAGGACAGTGCCTATCTCTTAGTTATCACTGTGTCCCCTCATCCAGCTCTATGCCTGTCACAGAATAGGTGACCAATAATTATTTTTAAATAAATGATATTGGCTGTAGAGACAAATGGATGAGGACATTATCGTAGGATTACAATATTGCTGAGTCCCACGGAGCTCAACATTAGTAAGTGTTGGATGCACATGGCCAGTTTGTGCTCTCTGGACTGTAGGATGATCCAGTGTGGTACCATGGGCCGAGGTGACATATACGGTTCATATATAAGTAATGTAAGTAGTGTTGGGACAATATCTGTTTAAAAAAGGAAGCTGGCTTAGCCCAGAACCGATGTCTCTT